>PVIY010048022.1:0-17545 GCA_004026745.1 Myrmecophaga tridactyla | reverse complement strand
ACGCCAATAATGCTATAGTTGAAAACCTCTAGAGTCAGCAGTGAGAACTCTGATACATAGAGAGAGAATATGATAGGAAGGACCAAAATTGGTGTTGCTTCTCTTAGCACCCTTTCCGAGACCTGAGGCTGCATAATGGTTATGATGATTATTACAATGCCAATGGCAAAACAACAATTTACCCCCAAGCCCATTCTTTCCCCAGTCTTCTCTATATCAAAAATGGTACCACCAGCCAACTGGACCCAAAGTTAGAAGGTTAACCTTGATTCTTCTTCCCGTCACTGTCCTCCTCCCTAACCCTATTGAGTAGACACTTCTGCCACTCCAAAGTACATCCTGAATCCACCTGCTGCCCAAACTGCCTGAATCCACCTGTTTCCCCAAACCATACATTGCAATAGCCTCCTCACTAAATATTCTTCCCACTCTGGTCTCCCTGAAATTAAGTCCCCATACAGCTGCCAAACTGATCTTTTAAAAACATCCATTGGATCATGTCATACCCCTGATTCAAACCTTCCCGCTACCCTTGGAAAAATCCATCATCCTTGAGTTTCCTTGGAGTTCAGTTCCTTGAACAAGTTATATCCTTGTGTCCTCAGGGGACTCTGTGCTGCTTTGTTCCATCTGTGCGGAGAACTCTTTCTTTGCCTTTTTACAGACTGGCTTCTTTTCAACTTCCAGCTCTCGGTTTAAATGAGGTTTAAATGACTTCTCCTCAAAGAGGCCAAGCCTAATCTCTCTAAGTAGGCCCACATTATTATTCTCCTCCATACATCCCTGCTTACTTCTGTCACTGTGTGGGTACAATGTGTGATCAATTAAACTACTCGTTTTGTTTACTGATCATCTAGCCTCCTCTACCAAGAGAGGATGTGACCTGTTTCTTGTGTCTGTCACCATATCCCCAGTACCTAGCACGATGCCTAGTTCTAGCAGATGTTTAACAAATGTTTGTCAAGTGAATTAACTGTTCCCTAAAATGAGATAGGATGGTATCATTGACAAAACACTGTTGACCAGGTTTATTATCTTAGGGGGAGGGAAGTCAAGGGAGGCTTTCCTCAAGGTTGCCTAACCATTGATGTTGATGGTGGTGGTTACCATAGAATAAGTAGATCCTGCTAATAAGAGTGAGATCCTGCTAACTGGACTCATGAGTAGCTATTGCAGCACTCCCTGCTGGGTTCAGTGGAGTGAGGATTTAGCAGTTACCTGACTCATTCCCAGGGGCTACACACACTTGGTAGACAGCTGCATGAAGGCTAGAATCAGTGGGTGGTCTAGGAATGCAGACAAACCTTTTTGACCAGTGTGCAGAGAAACCCTAAATGGTGGCATCATTCAAACCGGGCAAGCCATCTAGCCTCCAGGGCGTGTTTAATCATAGACTCGCACTGCCTTTGCCTTCCCCTCCAGGGGGTAGGAAGGGAGGGAGGGTTGGAAAGGGCTGGGTGAGCTTTCATCTCTTCTCTGTCCCTTTGTTCCATTTCTCTAACTTGCTTTCTCTCGTTCTTATCCAACTGATCTTTTTTATTGTTTTCTTTGTATGGCTTAGCTGACATTTTTTTTCATCTCTCCATGGTTTACTAATAACCAAATGTGCACCAGCATCAATCCAGCTATACACTGTGCCCACCTTTATACCTTCAGATAGAGAGTCTGTGCTATTAATTGCATGTCAAAGGATTACTTTTATATTTATTATCAATATTTTTATTTTTATCAGATTTGATTATTTTTAACAGATTCAACACACGCTCTTTGGATATACAAATAGTTCCTAATGAAGACAGAAACCATCAGAAACATGAACTGATGATAAAACTCTATGCTGCAAAAAAATCACTCTATGTTGCAAGCACTCTTGTTATCCAAGGCACAATCCATTAATTATAGCCTTTTGTCTCCAATATAGAAATGTCTTTCTTATTATGGTGACATGTATATACCATAAATTTTCCCATTTCAACTGTTTTAAAGTATACAAATTCAGTGGCATTTACTACATTCACAGTGCTGTGCAATCATCACAACTGCCTGGTTCCAGGGCATTTTCATCACCTCCAAGGGAAGCCCCTTTCCCATTAGCAGTCACTCCTCATTACCCTCTACCTTCACCCCTGGTATCTACTAATCTACTTTCTGTCTGTATATTCTGGATATTTCATAGAAGTGGCTTATATGTCAGGCTTCTTTCACTAACAATGATGGTCTTTTTGTGGGTCCCTTAGCTGATTAAGAGACATTCAGGGACTTGTCAGGGCCCTGCAGGCTCAGCCGTGCCCTGGGGCCAGTGGCTGGACCCATGAGAAGGGATGTGGGCCTCACCTAGTAAAAGATTTGACATTCGAAGGCACTCTGGATCTTCTTTCTGAGACAACCCGCCTGCCTCTTGGTGGATTATCCAGTGGATTTATCCCTCTCTCTCCATTCTGGCCACCAGGTACAAAAATTGTTGGGTTTCTCTGCTAGACTGGGGTCCATTACTTTTATCAAGAAAACCAGACTACACAGCTGCTTCTCGGAGACAGTCCAGTGCCTAGCTCTGCTGCTTGCCAAGCAGTTGGCGAGGGGGGGGGGGGGTTCTTCTTTACGTCTGGACAGACTCCCTCATGCAACAGTTTGTGCCCTTCTTTTCCTGTTCTGGCCTCATTGGGCTGGGCATCGCCATCCCTCTTGTAGAAAATTTCCACAGACTTGCACATTGTTATTTGTTCTGCCCTGTGATAAATCAGACAGATCGCTTCATCCTTTCCTCACAGGTCCTATTTTCTGGACTTTAATCGCGTTTGTTGCTTAAAGTTGGGCAATCCACTCTGCAGCCATTTGTCTGGGGCCTCTGAGACCGGGACCGTCCATGGCCTCTCCTGAATGCATCCGGGTTGTATAGTTTGATGAACAATTGCTCCTATCAGCAGGCTGGTATTAAACAGCTGAGGCCCTCTGAAGCCATCCGAGGGACTTGCCCAGAAGACATGGAAGCAATTTCAGAAACAAGAAGCAATTGCTTCAAAGCCTCCATCTAGTTCCCTGTGGCCGGACACAGGAAACAGTGAAGGGAAGGAGCCAGGCTGTGTGCTTCACCCAGAGACTCTTTACTGATCTGATTATTTTCCACTTACATCACTGGCTCTCCCCCAAGTTAGGCAGTGGAGACCTTAACAGAAGCCTACCTCCAGAGGCTGAGTGGCACAGAAAAGATAGAGCAAGCTGGCTGCATCCAGGTACAACGGGGCCTCTGTTTTGTCAAGTATTAAACATTTATGGAGCATCTTTCATGTGCCAAACACTGTGCTGGAGCTGGTGGTGCATGTAGTGCTGAATATGAGCCCTTCTCTGCCCTCCTCCTCCCATGGAGACAATGGGCTTGCAGGGAAAGAGATTTAAAAGCAAACAACTCTTTATCATCCAGAGCAGACTGGGAGACATGCAAGGACACATAAGATCAATTCATAGTCAGAGGGTAGGAAAAGGCTTCATGGAAGGAGGGGCATGTGAAATTTGGGTTGTATTTGCAAAATCTTTAACAGCCAAGACTCCACTTAATTCTCACAACAACCCTAAGAAGTGGAGAGGGGTTATGCCCAATCATCGGAGGAAGATGTCAGGGCTCAGAGAGTTTTGGTGACTTATTGAAGGCCACACAGAGGGCAGTTCCAGATGGAACTCTTCTACATCTAGCAACAGAGCCATGCCATCTTGCTGCTCAAGAGGGAAGCATGAGCAAGTAGAGGCAATGACTGTATCTCGGATTGGTTTGTCAGGTGAATGCACGGTTGGTAGAGGGACACGAAGTTGGTTTTGGGCACCCAGCCCAATTGTTTGCAGAGGGACCACTCATCCCAGCCAATGACTGCTTGCATCTGCATTTGTCTCCTCTGGGCACGCGGATCCTTTCTGGTACTCAGCCTCATCCATCCTCATTAGCACCTGGTCTGTTGCACTAAACAAGGTGGCCCCAGAAATACCCATTCCTCCTCCATGTCCATCTTGACCAGATTCAGACCTCCCTACCTGGGTTACTTGGCTTTCCCCAGCCTCTGACCAAAAAGCCCAGAGGAGAGGAGCATGAAGAACAAGTAATGAAGGGAGACATGGGCAAACAAACCTCAGGACCTACTGACTAGCTCTGCAGAGCTCATTTCCTTTCATTATTTCATGTATGTCACAACACAGAATGGGAGTCATTTTCTTCATCTTACACGTGAAAAAACTGAAGCCTGAGGAATTTCTATTATTACCAGGAAATACTTGCCACTTTAGACTTAAGAAAGATAGAACCTGTAAACTATTTGTTACAGTTCTCGATACATGGCAAGTGCTCCATAAATGTTAGCCTTTATTGTTCTGGGGATGGTGTTGCTTTTGCTGGGCAATAATGTCTACTTCTTTTCTCTTTATGGATCCAGTGGAAAACTGAGATTCCCCCCTATCCCTTTACAGAAATTAGTCTCTGAAAGTTCAAGTATTTTCTGGAACAGGAGTTGTCACCATTGTTGCAACTATATGGCTGGGGGGTGAAATTCAAAAAAGCCTTCTCTAGAAGACTAAGGCAGGCTCAGGTTTAAAGATCTCTGGGGTTGGTATTAACGTCAATGGGGGAAGAACCCCTGGAAGAGAGGTGAGTGGCAGAGCAAGGGAAAGGGACATCAGCTACAACTGAGAAAAAATCTATAGGACTGCATGTAGGTGGGGGAAAAGAAAGAGCCAGCCCTGTGGAGCTTTTTGGCACCATAAATATTCAGTAGGTCACCATGAATATTCAATTAGGCAGAGATTTGCAAATAGGCTCTGAGCGTGCTGGAACTGACAAGGGAGACTCACTTCTTTTGAGTATCTCCCAGCATCCAAAGAACATTTCATAAAGCAGAGGACTGGATGGGATCGTAGGTGGAGGCAAAGAGCTAGAAGCTTCAGTGATGATAAGTGGGCAAGTGACAACTGGCAGGAGCCAAGCAGTCCACTAGAAAAACTCAGTCCTTGTCACCCTTGCAAAGCAGCGGCCAGCTCCACTGTAAAGCCATGCCGTGGAATAGCGGGGCTTATTATTTCCATTTGCATGCAACTCTTGACGATCCCTAGGGGTTATCTTCCTGTTGGCAAGTTCTTATAAAATCACAGAAATAAAGAGCTGAAGAGAACGTTAAAGAAAATAAACTAATTCTGGCTCCTGAGGTCTATATCATTTGAGGACATGGCTCTGCAACTACACAAATAAAATGTGTGCAAAGCACGCTCTTGTCCACACACATCAATTAATGTATGTGGGTGCCAGGAACCAGACAGGGGAAGGGTCCTGAGTTAGTGGCAACATCTGTCTCAAACTCACCTCTCTTCACTGCCAGTCCAGATTCTGCTTATTTTTGCCTATGAAGGAGAGGGTTCTTGGAGCAAGGTCACTTCAGCTTCTCCGGTAACTTTTCATGAATTAGAAAGAGAGGGACTCCTCTAGGATGTCTGATTTCAAAAGTAAAAGGCCCCCTCTGCCTTTCTGGAGCACACCTGTACAACCACAGGTGATGAAAACTAGGAAGAGAACCTGGCAGGGTCAATGGTGACTTTTATGCAAGTCCTCCTTCCAGGCCTCTATTTTGCACTCATTTCACTTTTTAAAATGTGCACTTATTAGATGCCTCCTGTTTGCACGGCAACACTTTCATGACCAGTGGAAAGGAAACTGAGGTTTAAATTTGTGGAGGAAGTTATTGACCGTTATGATTTTAAATTGGTAGAATGAGGGTAAGAGCCTGAGGGAGGCTGTGATGTTAAGAGGGAAGTAGGCGAGGGTGAAGGTGCTTTTAAGGTGACGCAAATTTTTATGTATTTAGGAATTCTACCATCAAACCTCTATCCTTCATGCTCAGTAGGAGAAAACTGATTAGCTTTCATTCTAAAAGTGATTCAGAGTTGATGCTTAATTGGTACAGAGTTTCTCTTTGGGGGGATGGAAACGTCGTGGTAATCGACAGTGGTGATGGCAGCCCAACACTGTGAACATGTTTAGCACCACTGATTTGTATACTTCAAAGTGGTTAAAATGGTTAAAATTTTAGGTTTATACATAGTGCCAGAACAAAAATATTTAAAAAACCCAGAGAACTGTACAACACAAAGAGTGAACCCTAATGTAAACTACGGACTATAGTTAATACTCTAAGTATAATCATATAGTCCGTCAATTGTAAGAAAGCTTCCACACTAATGCAAAAGGTTGATCATTCAGAAAACTACACACATGTGTGCATTGGGAGGGGGGTACAGGAACTCTGTACTTTCTATATGATTTTTCTGTAAACCTACAACTACTCTAATAAAAAAAAAGCAAAGTTGTCTATTGCTTTGAGTGCAAAGAGAGACTGTAATGAGCTTTTTGATGACTAGAAAGATCTGTAAATGGTACATCCATCGCAGACACACACAGCACCCACTGCGGTGTTCTTTCTAAAATGGAATGCAGCCCCCCCACCACAACCACCCCCGCAGACTGCACCACTTGGTTTATGGAGAGCTTAGGGATTATTTGGGAGGGAAAAATCCTGGGTGAAGTTGAGTACCTTCACTTCTGGGCTGTCCTTGGAGCAAACCAAGAAGACTTGTGTTCTGTTTTCACAAGGAATGCTGTCATAACTATCGAAATTGTTTGTGTACTGCGTCAGTATCCATCCCACTTTGGCCACTTGCCTCAACACTGCCCTTTGTCCTGGTTACTAATAAGCAGATTTCCAGTCTTGGCGTTTAACCTCCCCAGAGCACAGACCTAATCTGTGGCCACCACCCTCATGTCTCACCCAAAACCCACAGCCTGTCCTCAATGGTTCACCATCCCCACTGCCCTGGGACCCCAGTTTCCTTCATGTGTGTTTGCTTTAATCTAACCAATCCTCGACTCCCTCAGGAAAACTACTCACCTCCACCCCTGGATGACAATAAAGGCATCCACTCACAGGTTCCTCCAGCACTGTCTGTGTGCTCCCCACCTGCTGATAGAGCCCTGTGCTGGTCTGAATTTGTGGACCCCAGAAAACCCATGTCCTTTAATCCTCATTCACTATTGCTGGGTGGAAGTTTTTTAATTATCTATGGAGATGTGACCCACCCAATTGTGGGTGGTAACTTTTAATCAGATGGTTTCCATGGAGGTGTGTCTCCACCCATTCAAGGTGGGGTTGCTTACTGGAGCCCTTTATGAGGGAACCATTTTGGAAAGAGCTACAGAGCTCACGCAGCCAGAGACCTTTGGAGATGAAGTAGTGAAATGCCCCTGCAGGAGCTTCATGAAAAAAGAAGTGAGCAGAGAAAGCTAGAAGACTTTGCCATGTGCCCTTCCAACTGAAAGAGAAACCCTGAACCTCATCAGCCTTCTGAAACCAAGGTATCTTTCCCTGGATGCCTTCAATTAGACATTATCTTAAGACTTGCTTTACTTTAGACATTTTCATGGCCTTAGAACATGAAAACTTGCACCTTAATAAGTTCCCCCTCCTTTTTTTGCTTGGGCAGGCACCAAGAATCGAACCCAGGTCTCCAGCATGGCAGGCGAGAACTCTGTCTGCTGAGCCACTGTGGCCTGCCCAGTTCCGCCTTTTGGAAGCCATTCCAGTTTTGGCATATCACATTCCAGCAGCTTGCAAACTGGAACAAGCCCCCTGAGCCAACTGGAGTTCCTGTTGACCCCTCATGGCATCCCTCTCTAGCTGCAACCTCTGAATAACAAACTGCCTTTTCTTATGCATCATGGCTTCAGTTTCTCATTGTACCACACCTGACCTCCACCCAGACCCAAATTTATAATCTAATGTAACTAATTCAAAACAAATGTCATTTGGCATTACGATTTGTATATACATTTACATTCAAACAGACTCATTAAGTATTAGTTGAAGGAATGAAAGGTTTGGTCTTCCAAATTAAAACTCTCCTATTCTTACAAACTGGCTTGCACCATTATCATTTTTTTAAACCTACACTTATATCACGTTATTGTATGCCAAGCATTGTTGTAAGTATTTTACATATGTTAACTCATATTATGCTTACTCTGTGAGGTAGGTACTGTGATTTTATATGAAATCTTCTCTTTTTTTTTAGTAAGTAGAATAGGGTGTCATTCATTTATTTATTCATCATTCATTGCATATTTTCAAAACACCTACTGCATACATGCCAGGAACTGTTCCAAGGACCAACATGCACCAGTGCCACCCCAGAAGAGTGTCCTTCTCTAAAGGAGCTTCTGTTTTCTTTGGAATTGATAACAAATACATGAACACATAAATATAAAAGTAACCAATTTGGATAAGTGCTTTAATGGGTATGAAGACACCCTTGAGGAGGTGGCATTAAAACAAGAGAGTGAAGGAGTCAGCACACCCAGAGCCCAGAGGAGAATTCACATAAGAAAGCAGTGGGTCCACAGACCCGGAGGCGGGAGAGAACTTGGATCTTTCTAGGAACTCACAGAAGGCCATTTGGCTAGGGCAATGGGGAAAGTAGAAATATGGCTGAGAAGTAGACAGGTGCCAGACCAATGGAGTGGACTCTATTCCAGGTGCAGTGGGAAGCCATTGGAGGGCTTGACGTTATCTGCTCAAAGGAATGTCTTTAAAGGATCATTGTGGGTGCTCTGTGGAGAATGGGTTGTAGGAGGAGGGCAGCAGAGAGGATATGGGCAGCAGAGAGGAGGTGGCTCTTACAGTTGTCCAGGCAAGTGATAATGGTGACTTAATCAAGGTAGCGGCAGTGAAGATGGAAGGAAAAAGGCCGTCTTAAGCTGGCGTTTGGAGATAGAACCATGAAGACTTAGAAATGGCTGGAACATGGGGTTGGTAGAACTAGAGTGATAAAGAATGATTTCCGGGTTTTGCGTTTAGCAGTTGAGTGGATGACAACCATCCTGGAAAACAGTTTGGCAGTCTAAAGTTAAACACACACATTCCACATGACTCAGCAATGCAACTTCTAGGTATTTACCCAGGAGAAATAGGAACTTACCTTTGCCCACAAACTTTCACATGAATGTTTCTAGCACTCTATCCCTAATCACCCCAAACTGGGAACAACCCAAATTCCTCCAGTGGGTGAATCGATAAACAAATTGTAATTCATTCTAGCCCTTAATCTCTGGCAACCACGGATTGCTTCTCTGTCCTCATAGTTTTACCTTTTCCATCACATCATTGGAATGGAATCATATAGGAGGTAACATTTGAGACTAGCCTCTTTCACTCAGCAGAAGGCCTTTGAGGGTCATCCATGTTGTGTGCTTCAATAGTCTTTTCCTATTGTTGCTGACTGGCTTTTCAGCAATAAAAGACAAATTTTATGCAGGTAAATGAGAATAAATTATTTTTTTTCAGAAATAGAAAAGGGGGCAGGCCGCAGTGGCTCAGCAGGCAGAGTTCTCACCTCCCATGCCAGAGAACTGGGTTTGATTCCTGGTGCCTGCCCATGCAAAAAACAAACAAACAAACAAACAAAAAATAGAAAAGGAAAGGAGCAAGGTGCCAAGTTGGAAAACAACCGAGTGGCTGGTTGTTCTACTTTCTGAGAAGGGAAAAACAAAGGAAGAAACAGATTTGTTGGAAAGGGGATGGAGATGAAGCAACCATATTTAAATTCCATGCACTCTATTTTGGTAGGTTTGAATTACATTTAGCTGTAAATTCTATTAATAAGTAAGCACTGTCTGTCTCTCTGTGGGTCTTGGGGAGTGTTCAGGGCAGGGATGGGGTGAACTACTTGAGGGATGTGAACAGGGTGGGCAAGGGGTGGGAAAAAATGAGGGTCCAGCTTCCCTGAGGCTGGCGCTGGCGTTCAAGAAACATCCTGGCGCCATTACCTTTTAACATGCACATCTGATGTCCCTGTGCAGACCTCATCATTTTGGGGGCCTGTCCTTGCCATCTCTGGGCCCTTCCCGAAATCATCAGTGTAGACTAATGAGTTATGACAAGAGTCGGGGAAGAGCTGGAAGGAAATGGATGTGATGCTTGTCTGTGCCCTGGTCCCAAGGAAATCCAAAACAGTTTCCCAGAGACCTGAAGCCAGATTGGGGGGGGGGAAAAAGTAGAGGGGGGGGGGGGAGGATGGCAAGGAGGGCAAGGTTAGGGGAAGGAGGAGGAGGAGGAAGAGGAGGAAGCTGTGGCTTCTTTTAAATCCAGTTTTCTGGTTAAAATCTCAGGCCACCTTTGGGCTCAGCCTACCTAATTGAAAGGTGGTGCTAAAAGCAAGAGTCTAGGTGCAAATACCAACCCCCCCCACCTCATTTTCACGATGGAAGAAATCATGTCCATATGTATATCTGCTTTTGAAATGTTCATGGGACAAAAGGCTGGAAAGGAAGATACTAAAATGTGAATAGTGATTTCCTTTGGGGGTACACTTATGAGTGATTGTGGGGGAAAAGTATCTGAGAAAAGAACCACTGAGAAGCTTTTACCATTGCTCTCTTTTTTCTGAACTTCTCCTGTGGTGTGTGTCATTACCTCTTCTCTCCTTCGCTATTCTGTAGTTCACGGGAGAAAATAGATTGCAGGAGGGATCTTCTGTAAACTCTGAGACGAGGAGTATGAGCTACGCTTAGGAAATAGTGGCTAGAAGTTCCTCAGTAAATTTTTGTTGTATTAATGGAAAAAGGATGATCCCACCATGTCTAGCCCAGGGTTATCCAATAAAAATACAATGCAAGCCACATAGGGAATTTTATATTTTCTAGTAGTCACATTAAAAAAAAAAGAAACAGATGAAATTAATTTTAGTCACATAGTTTATTTAACCCAACATATCCAAAATAGTATCATTTAAACATATAATCAAAGTGGACAATTATTAAGGAGATATTTCACCTCAGAGTAAATACCTCAGAGATATTGCAGGTTTCCTTCCAGACCAGGGCAATAAAGCGAATATCACAATAAAATGAGTCATGCAAGTGTTTTGGTTTCCCAGTGCAGATAAAAGTTCTGTTTATGTTATACCATAGTCTATTAAGTGTGCAATAGCATCATGTCTAAAAAAACAATGTACATACCTTAATTAAAATGTGACACAGAGGCACAAAGTGAGCACATGCTATTGAGAAAATGGCACCTACATACTTGCTCAATGCAGTGTTGCCACAAAACTTCAATTGGAAAAATACACAATATTCGCAAAGTGCAATAAAATGAAGTGCAATAAAAGGAGGTATGCCTGTATTCTTGCTTTGATTTTAGTAAGTCTTCAAAATCCAGTGTGTATTTTATGCTTATGGCACAATTCAATTCAGACTTGCTATGTTTCAACTCCTCAAAAGCCCCAGTGGCAGTGGCTTCCTTACTGGAGGGGAGCAGTCTAGCCAAGGTGGATGTAAGGCCAATTCTCCATGCTTGCTGGGTAACTACCTGAGTGGGCATGTGAGGGAGAGCTGATCCCTGGAGGGGCCATGTCAGGATGCTGGGAGATTCCATGCCAACCACTCAAGGCATGGAGAGCAGGGACCTGATTTGCTCGTGGAATTTTGTCTCTGCCATGTAGGTGGCACAAAACATAAAGGTGTTGACACACTGAGACACATTTATTTATCTGGTGATGAGGAAGCTAGCATTGTGAGTCAATACCTGGACCCTTTGTGTAGTAACCACTATGGCTGATAAGAGAGGAAATAGGAGGGGGTTTCCATGCATGGGTATGTCCAGAGGGATGTGTTGACATGAGGATGTAAAGGTGTCCTTAGGATACTGGGAATACAAGTGTAAGGATAAGCATGGAGGAGTTCATATAGAATACACCTACACCCATGGGGAGATAACAGACGATGGTGTATCTCCTGGGCCTGGTGGATGACCAGGATTAACTGCTTTCTTTCTTGCAGGCTGGCCCTACATGGTCCCAGCATGCCTGGTTATGCTTGAGGAGCCTCTGACCATAGTTGGAGGTGGGGTTTGTTCTCCATTTATTGTTGTCCTATCTCCTGTCCGGCTACCAGCATTGCTGCACCCACTGCCCATGTCAGGTGAGCAGGTCTCTGATGGCAAATCACAGACTCTTAGAATACAAAGGGCTTTTCCATGCCATTCAAGCCAAACTTTCCACAGAATCTAGAAATTTCCTCTATGATCTTCCTCAATGATGGTCATCCTTCCTAAAGCTTGAACACCTCTGGAAATGGGGAGCTCATGACAGCAGAGGAGACAGCTCATTCCCGAGATGGCAACTCTGATGGTCTGAAAAGTCTAATATTCTGCCTGACTCTTCTTTAGTGTAATGTCCACACACTCACTCTGGTTCAGATCCTGAACCAACATAGTACAAAGCAACCCTGAGATGGGGGAAACATGCATTTATGACCATGTTTCAAGTGTTCCACTGCAGTGAGGTCCTTTCCAGCTACTTTATTGATCTTTGTTCCCCTCCCTTTTCACCTAGTTACCCTCTATAACATTACTTTGTATGATTTACTTATGTCACTTCTAATATTTAACATTATCTTGTTTACTTAATTGCTTAACTGTTGTCTGTCATCTGTAACTGTCATCTGCAATTAAGTAAACATCTGTTGTCTGTCTCAATGTAACCTCCTTGAGAGAATCTGCAGAATATATAAACATGTCTGACATATAGTAGATGCTATATATTTTGTTGGACGAATGAATGGACATATCTCTCTTATATCTGATCACTTCCTCCTTCAGAAAGCAAAAAGGATGAAAATTGAAAGAGCCAACTTGGGGTGATGAAGCTTTAACTGTGTATAGTGGGAGAAATAAACAAGATCATTTTGAAGGGGACAAAGGATGGATGGGGAAGATAGAACAGGTGGCAGTAGGTAAGACCACACATGTAAGATGCCTAGACAAGTCGGAAGGGGAAACTGGTAGCATAAGGGTCGATTTCTTTATTGTCTGGCTCCTCCTAAAACACCTCTTTCATGTCTATTGAACCAAGTCATGGATAATCATGTCAAATCTAAGTTTTACTATTATTTTATTTTCTCATTCGTTCTCTTCTACCTTGGTCCTTATCAATGAATGAATAAACCACATTTTCAAAATAAAATACTGAATGTTCACAGTGACCTTGGACCTGGTATTTAGGAAGCAAAGGCTCAGAGTCTATCAGAATAGGCATCTAAAATGCTGATCAAACTTTCTTTCTTGAAATTCCTCCTCTCTTCGTTTGGTTTCCTTCTCACCCTATATTTTGGTCCTTGTCCTATTGCTTGGATTACTTTCTTCTTTTGCTTTGTTTGCCTCCTCTTCCTTCTGTTTCCTAACTATTCTTAGTCATCTGTGATTTTCTGACTCTCTTCTCTATAAGAGCCACCATTTCTTAGCTTTTCTCTCTCATCTCTATATCAAGGTCTCCGAAGCCTGAATTTCTATTCCAAACTTTTCCTTCAACTTCCTACAGCTATTCAACCTCGATGTCCTTATATACTTCAGACTCAATCTGTATCATACTAAATTAATTTTCTCCTTTTAGCCCGAGTCTGTTTCCAAACATTCTGCTTTATACTGCTTGCTACCATCATGCTTTCTCTCACCCCATTCTGGCAAATATGATGCCTACTTTGTACTCCATAAGTTAAACTACTGTAATTGTCCCCTTTTCCTTATTTCCCACTTTTCATCAACTGAATTCAAATCTGGATTAACCGTTCGCTTATCTCCAGAGGTACCCAATCCTTAGCTTATACTATAGAGTGTATTTATTAAAGATAGCATGATGTTCTCTAACATATAAGTTGTGGTGAATCATCATTGTTTAGTAATAATAATAGGATTTATGATTTGCAAGTAGTTTGAGTGGAACTTTTGGGAAGTGGGGCAGTTTCAGTTGTTAACGCTGGTCGTTTGGCTAGGATGTGTCTATGTGACCAGTTCACTATAAGAGACCCCCACCATGAACAAACTTTGGGCTCCCTGGCACTGGGGTCCTTTGAGTGTATGTTGGTGGTAGTTTGAGACCTGGAGACAACAGACATCTCCTAAGCCAATCTGACCCTGAGATCTCCAGACCCCTTTCAACACATATTCTTTTCTGCTATGGCTGTGCTGTAAATTTATCTTGTAATAAGGCTGTTCTGTGTATATAACTGTTTGAGTCTTGTGAGTCCTTTTAGCAAGTAACCACTTGAGAGGATTAATGTGCAAATAACATACATTTTTACTCATTCTGCCATGTGAAAAGCCTGGTCTGTTTCTCCTCCCATCCATCCCACAACTGGCTTTAAAGATGGTCTCAAACCCCAACTCTCCATGAGGTGTCGACCACTGTCTTTCTCTGCTTAGGGAGATTTAGCATCTGGTTAAGTTTATTTTCCTGCTTTTGAGCATCACAGTTTAATGAGTAGCTCAGTTCCAGTACAGCCACTTATTAACTATGCTGCATTTGGGAAGGTACTTAACCCTTATGAGTTACAATTTCCTCATCAATAAAATGAGGATACTAATGTGTACTGCAAAAGTTTATTGTGGAATCCAAATAAAATAATACAGGAAGAATGCCTAACATTCAAGAAGCAGTCAATACATCTTAGCTTTCTTCTTTTCACCCTGCATTTCTCTCCTCTTTCCAAAGGGACTGTAAACTCCTTAATAGGAGGAATCATTTAAAAAAAATATTCGCATACTTTTCCCCAAAGTAACCAAGCCCCATGGAACATGAAACAGACACCTAAGTCTTCAAGAGTTCAAGAATGTCAAAGAGAGTTAAAACCATGATTTACGGTGAGTAAACCATAATGGTGGCACACATCCAGCGAGTTGGCTTGAAATGGCTTAAACTCTCAGGAACCTTCCTTTCCTGATATATTCATAGGACAGACAATAAAACCTACCTCCAGGGGTTCTTGTGAGAACTAAATAAAGTAATGGCGTCAAAGCTCCCAGTGCTTAGGAGGAACTCCATAAAAGTTAGTTCTGCCCTTTGTTTCCCTTTCCTCACCCCCTTCCATTCCCAAGGCATTATACAGTCCTCCTCTGAGGGAGTCATTTATTATATTCCCATCCTATGCTTGAACACAGCAATGCAATTAGATTGTCACATCAAAGAGTCCAAGAGCGTCATCAGAAAGTTGGATGCCCAGCTGGTCCACAATGGTGTGGCCACACCCACTGCCCCTCTGGCTTTGCACTGCTGGTTTTAGGCAACCTTCCTGCTCCTGGTTTACCAGCCCTTCATCTTCACCACATGCCCCCTCCCACAGCACGGGGTTGGGGGGAGGTATTTCCATCAGGAACAAGCACACCAGCTATCAAACACTTGGGTGTAGAGTAGAAGAAAATGAGGAGACGAGAAATCTAAGGAGGAGATAATGACAAAGCTTGTGACGAGGCCTTTAATGAGGCAGCTCTCCCACAAATCTGTCCTAGGGGAGCCTGAGTGGGGAATCTGTCAAAGCAGCCAGGGTATTATACATGGAGAAATATGAAACTCCTGCCTCCTCTCTGAAAAGGTTTAGTTGGAAAAGACCTGCGGAGGCTGTAGTAGGGTGAGCTGGTAATGAGTCTGGCATTAAGAGATTTTTGTTAACTTGGGGAATGTGGCTCCATTCCCAGGACTGATTCAGCCTGTTCCCGGGAGCTGCGGGGCTCTTCTCTGAGGTGAGTGGCAGTTAAGCTAAAATATTCAACTATTCATTATTCTCACGATTCCACCAATTTCCCCAGAATATTTGGGGGGATCAGACAATAACCTTCCATTAGGGGAATTAGTCCAGCCCTAAGTTTCTGAGGATGCCTTCATGAATTGAGACATTTCCTTCTCCTTATTTCTGTTTTACCTTCCTTCTTCAGGAAACTGTGACTGCTATCACTCACTCCCAAACTCACCCCAACACCATTTCATGTGCTTGAATGTGTGGTCTTGTTTAATATGCTCATGGCTTTATGTACATCTGCAGAAAGGTTCATTGTCATTGAGGCAAAGGTAATAATAGCTCTCTGCTTCCATTGGGATAAACAAAATGGTGCCTGGTCTGAGAGAAGACTGACTCTGAAGGGAATCTGAGAGTCTAGACAAGAGAAAGATCACAGAGTACAGATTTCTAATTAGGCAAAAGTGGTGTCTACTTTTTCTGGTGTCTTAAGCAACATCTCATTGGTTTCTCCCACATCAGTGAGAGATGAGCAGGCACATATTAATCTTTTTTTTCAGACAGGGAACCGGTAGCTCAAAGTTTAAGTTACTTGCATAACATCATAAAGGCAAACACAACTTGAAAAATTTTCCAGGCTCCACACCAAGGAAGCTGGGCCAGGAAAAGCTGGATTGGGTGGCTGGTCAGAGATATCCAGAAATAAGTAGAACATTGACTCATTCCCTAGGCTGGACAAAGCAGGCAGCTACATCTACTCCCACACATCTCTATAGATTGCATATGTACCTGTATGGTGGTATTTCTTTTCACTCTGTATTTGCCTTAGAGTGTTCTGCTGACAGCAAGCTTTCTGGGAAGGAGTGATGGAATGTTCAGTTCTAAAGGTCAGAGCCACAGTAAATAGCACAGACTTGCTTGAATTGTGGAAGATGTGGGCAGCAAGACAGACAGCTACTGTGTCTCCTTGGTTCCTGAAGTCTCATGTCTTTGTCTTTGAGTACCACCATAGATAGGCTTAGTTACACTGAGCACACCTCTTTGGCACATGCTTTTCCCTCTTCATGCAACACTCTTCCCTCACTCACTCTTCCTCTGTCTGGCCAACTCCTGCTTATTTCCTTTAGAAAGTCTTCCCTGATCTCTCTGGTTATATAGCACTTTCTCTCCCTTCCAGCTCCCACCCCAGGGCTTCTAGTGCTTTCCTCATAATACTCATTGCCTATTAATTGTCCTGGCCCCCATGGTCTGAGTATTCCTCTCTTACAGTTCTACGTCAACAGTACTTTGCATAATGCCTAACACATAGTAGTGGCTCAATCACTGTTTGCTGAATATAATTGGATTTTACAAAGAATTATTGTAAAAACTCAAACAGGAAAAGCTATGGTGTAATTAGGATTTAACATACTTGACTAATACTGGCATATTTGCAATGCTAAAACACATTCATAGTAAATTAATATGAGTCATTTTGCAAGGATATGTGTAAGTGAGTGTGTATAGTGATGCTTTGCAGGTAATTGCATCTCCTCTTTCAGGAGAATTAAGTGCAATCCAGCCCCTCCTGCACTGAATTTTACTTTAGTGTGAGACCTCCTATTTTATCAAAGACCATTTTAAGAAAAAGTCATATTAAAACCACCTCTCTGTACCTGCATTTTCAATAAAACTGTCCCTTCTATATATTGCCTCCTATATAAAGGTTTGCACCTTTATAAATAAGTTATTTTAGAATTAGGCACCAATAAAATCATGGTCCTAAGTGCTGGAGAGGATGTGGAGAAAGGGGCACACTTATTCACTGTTGGTGGGAATGTCAAATGGTGCAACCACTGTGGAAGGCAGTTTGGCGGTTCCTCAAAAAGCTGAATATAGATTTGCCATATGACCCAGCAATACCATTGCTAGGTATCTACTCAGAGGACTTAAGGGCAAAGACACAAACGGACATTTGCACAC
>PVIY010048021.1:0-17541 GCA_004026745.1 Myrmecophaga tridactyla | reverse complement strand
CAAGATATTTATTGTATTCCACAATTCATAATACTGTCCTGTTCCTTTGTTTATCTATAAATTCTCTAAGAAAAATAAAACCTATCAACAATTTGCGAAATGAAAAGCACAACGAAGTACTGATTTTTTAAATCTCCAGTCACGAAGAACACCATCTTATCATTCGCCATTCAATCATTACAGTATAAGAAGAGAAACTCGAATTTATTTTTACTGTTTTGTTTGCAACCAATATGAGAAACCTGTAAGACACACATCAAGTAATAAATAGAATACTGGGTTTCAGAATCTAATTTGTTTTTATATAGTCTCTCGTACACATTCCCACAAAATAGTCTCTGGAGACTGAATTATGACAAAATAGACAGAGTTGTTAATATTTTCTTTTCCTTTCTCTTTTTGTTTTTACTTAACATTGAGTACATTCAAAAGGAGTCTATATACTATGTGTAGATATAAAGAAAAACAATATAACAAACACCTGTGTGATTACCTTCCAGCTTAAAAAAATAGTCTTTGGCCTACACTTATCCTGTCTTCACCTCTCTTTCAGAGATAACCAGTATATTGAATTGGAGGTTTATCATTCCATTTATCTTCTTTACGCTTTTAGTGTATATGTTCATCTTTCCAAAATTTATATAATGGGAATCTTATTATATATATTTCTGTATTGTTTGCTTACATCACTCAAAATATGTTCCTGATTTTCTAGCAGGATTTTACAGAAAGTTAACTTTCATTCACTTTCACTGCTAAAGCACAATTTTGGATGAATGTGGTAAAATTTATCTGTTTATTCTATGAGACTGGCATTATTTGCAAGCGGTGTTTCTCTAAACATTCTTGTCCAGATCTCCTAGCGTCTTTGTGCAATTTCTTGAGGGTGTATTTATCTAGGAGTGGAATTTCCAGGTCTTAGGCTCTATGTACTTCCCCTTTACTAGATATCATGAATTTGCTTTTCTAAGAGATTATTGCAATTAACATATCCTGCATAAGTTTTCCTATTGCTCCATAATAGGTGGGAGTAAAAAGTTATCACATTGCAGTTTTAATTTGCATTTCTATGAGTCCTAATGACATTAAAAATTTATCAAATGCTTATTGGTCATTCCTGCGTCTACCCTTGTCAAACATCTACTCAATTCTTTTGCCCACTTGTCTAGAGAGATATTTGTCTCTTTAATAAATTGTTTATTGGAGCTCTTAATATACTCTGTATTTAATCTCTTATCAGTTTCAAATATATTCTTCTAATTTTTTTGGTTTCCATTGGTGAATAAAGGTTCCCAATTTTATTGCAGTTTTATTTATCAATGTTGGTGCTTTTTGGTTGTTACCATAAAGTTATTCTCTTACTTTTTTTCCCAAAGTTATAACTGTCTTTCACATATGAGTTAAATCCACATGGATTTAATTGTTCTCCAGGCTCCATTTCATTTTTTTCCTACATTGATAACCAATTATCCTAGCTACATTTATTGAAATGTTCATCATTCTTTCACTGAATTTCCATCTCAATTCTGTCATAAATTAAGTATTCATTTATGTGTGGATTTGCTCTGGGTTCTATAATCTGTTCAACTTGAGTCTTTGTCTTTCTCAGGGTTTGCAGCAGCCTGAGATATTAGGTCTTGATATTTGGGCAAATTCCCTCACTTTTTCTTCTTCAAGATAGAATTGTCTACTCTTGGACTTTTGGTCATCAATATAAAATTAGTGTTTACTTTCCCAGTTCCATCAATAAAGTGTTAGATTTAGATTAGATAGGCTAATTTGGGGATGTTGATATCTTTATAATACTGTATCTTCCAACAGTTAGACATGGTATTTTTTGCATTTATTCAAGTTTTATTTAACATTTTCCAATTGATTTTTTTAATTTTCTCCATATATATTGAATACCTTTTGTTAGATTTATTCCCTTCTATTTTGTGTTTACGTTGTTGCATTTTTATAAACATTCTTTAGTAATTGATGCTGGTATAGAAAAATATAATGTTTTTTGTAGCTTGATTTATAGTAAGAAATTTTGTTAATACTAATAATTCATTTGTAAATTCTCTTGGTATTTCTTTGAAATTAATAGCATTTTTATTCTATTCTTGCCAATCCTTTGACTTTTCTTTCCTTTATCTTACCGCATTAACTAGTATCTTCATTATATTATTGAATATAAATAGTGGCCAGTGGGAATTTATGTTGTGCCCCTGATATCAAAACTCTAGCTTTTATTTCTTCAAATATTTTCTCAGAATTGCTTACTTCCTTTTTGTTGTTGTTGTTATGCTGTTTGGCAGGATTACATTTCATAAGTTACCCCACTATTGCAGCACCATTTGTTGAATTTTTGTTGTTTGTTTTGCTTGTTTGTTGTTTGGGAAGTACACTGGCCAGGAATCGAACCCGTGTCTCCCACATGGCAGGCAAGAATTCTACCACTGAGCCACCCTCCTACCCCTATTCTTAATCAATCCTCCACATGTCTTACTCTTGCTTCCATTTTTAACATGTTTTATCAACTCTGTGATGCATTCTAAAAAAATTTCTTTAGCTCTGTATTTCAGATTTTACATTGAGTTTCAAAGCTTAACTGAATCTAAGGTTGTTATTGAGGTTTTTTCTTAAATTACCATACTTTTTTTAGAATTTCTGTTTAATTCTTTTTCACATCTTCCAGATGTTTGTAGAGCCTTGCTCTTTACTCATATTCTCTTTTTTCATTCATTAATCTTATGAAATATTTTCATTTTATGTTCTCTCTGATAAATATCTGAAGTCCTTGACTTCTTATTTTGCCGCCTATGCTTCTTCTGCACCGTATTCACAGTGCTTTTGATTCTCTGTATGTCATATGGGTATTTGTGTATTTGTCTAGCTGTACAGTGTGCTTGTTTTTTCTCCTTTGGACCTTTATCTGCGACGTTCTTTGAGAATCACCTTGCAAGTCTGCTGCTCAGGTTTCTTAGGTTGTGCTTTGCATAAATCTATGAGGGGTTCACATAATAATTACAGCACTCTTACATAGCTATTATAAAACGTTTATCCTAGGGTGGCAATAAAGTTTTTGAGCAAGGAGAACCTTTTGGTAATTTACTTCACATTCGCATCAGGCTGGAAAAGTTTGTGTTTGTTTCTGCAATGTGCCTGGGATCAACAGCAAGCCAGACCATTTTAAACCAAATTTCCTGCACATTTTAATTTTTAAAAAAATATAGGTATGGGATGCACGGGTGGTTCAGTGGTAGAATGCTCATCTTCCATGCAGAAGACCTGGGTTCGATTCCCGGACCACGCACCCAAAACAAAAACAAAACAAACAAACAAAAGAAAACCACAGGTATTATGAACTCAGGTGGAAAATTTCTAAAAGGGAAAGCTGTGGTATCAACATCTCAAAATATATTCTTTATTTCTCTCTTCACCCTTCAATAGGATTATAGATATGCCAGTTTCCTTGCTTATGATTCAGGTTAGTGGGTATGGGTTTATTTCTGACTCACCCCTGGGCTGAAGCGTCCTAGCTTTATGGTGAGATCTGGTTAGAACTTCCCATGTTGAGTTGGCCCTAGGTTTTGTTTTCCATCTGACTACCTCAATAAAAATCTTAAGACCAATGCACAGGGGTTCACTGACTGGCACCAGAACTAAAGATTACTTCTATGTTCATCATTCTTTATGACCCCTTACTCTTTAACCAGCTTATGGGTGCATTTAAATTTTTAAAATACATCTCACCCACCATTTTTAGTTGTTTTCAGTGAAGAATTAGTCTCTGGGGAATTGAAATCAATAATTTATTTTTATAAAAGAAAATTTTTGATGTTTTTGGAAAAATAAATAGAAAGAAGGGACCTGAACAAAGATAAGGCAATGGTTGCAAGTTTGCCTGAAGAGGATTGGCTACATCTTATCCTCATTTTCATCTCCTTGGAGCTTTCAGAGAACCACCAATCTACTCTTACACTGGAGGGTAATTCTGAGAAATTTCATCCATTAGGAAGTAAAAAACAGATTGGGCTATTAAAACTTCTATAGTAGGTTTCAGCAGTAAAAGGAGAGAGTGAGAATATTAATAATGCAAATGACCCAGGGTGGTGCTAGATGCAGGTATTTAAAAGAGTGGTCCCTTTTATGCAGCAGTTTTCCATCTTAGCAAATGATTGTTCCTTTAGTGAGTTAACTGTATGCCCAGATAATGATAGCCAGTGCCCCGGGATAAGTTGGACGGAGCCATCCATGGTTGGGTCCATCCTCCCCACACATTCATCTGAGTAGGTAAAAAAGACATCACATTTTTTTGCGATGTCTTTAAAGAATTA
The DNA here is from genome assembly GCA_004026745.1 of Myrmecophaga tridactyla. Classification (NCBI taxonomy): domain Eukaryota; kingdom Metazoa; phylum Chordata; class Mammalia; order Pilosa; family Myrmecophagidae; genus Myrmecophaga; species Myrmecophaga tridactyla. Next base: position 13,216 of record PVIY010048021.1, on the reverse strand, counting down.
AAGAACTCATCTGAAATAGCCAAACACATATGTCCGGAGTCAGCTAGGAATTCTCCCTTGGGATGGGGGACATTTTAGAGAGAAGATGGAAAAGGAAAGGGAGGGTAGTATTTTGTTAATAGAGCTTATACTTCAACTACCAAAAAAAGAGCTTAATTTTAAGTCTATAACTTCTTTAATAAAAACAAGTGCTTAATTTATATTTTGAGATAAAATTGGCCAGCACCAATTATATGAACTTATGCTGACACAGAGCTGGTACTAAATACTCATTGTTTGGCTTTACTCATCAATATCATTCAGGTCCCAAATGACTATCATATAGTGAAGCAAAACATAATATCATAAAGTGACTACTATGCAAGAAAAGGTCAAAGATGTCTCTTAAACACAGTAGACATTTTTTTTAAATATTTATGAGTTGCCTGATTGATTTAGAGTAGGAGACTTACAGATTTTTGAAATCTAGGAAGGGCCTTAGAGAAAGTCTGAACCCACCCTTTCGTAGTACAGGAGAATGGACTGAGGTCCAGAGAAGTTAACCAAATTGTCCAAAGTCATACACTTGCTTAAAGGCAGAACTGAAACTTAAGCTCAGTACTTTGGCCCCTCAAGCTATTTAGGAGAATGACTCTGTAGTCCTATCAGTCACCAAGAGGTACAAAATTCTGGGTGGCCTAGATGTTTGCTGAGAAGCTTTGCGGCACATGCCTTCTTTGGAACTTCAGGGTATGTACAGTTCCCAGTTACCATGTGGGACAGAAGCATAATTGTTTAATTTTAAAAGTTTGCTTTAAATTTCCAAAGCAGATAGGTTGTAGCCATGCCCTTGACTGTATATAACCTTCGTTTTATTTTCAAACATGACTGCATTTCCCCAAAATTCACAAGGAAAGCTGTGAATCAGAATATGAAAAGAATCATTGGGGTAAGTCTTTTGTGGAGTAAACATGCAAAGATTTTGGAACAAAATCACTTATTCATCACAAATCTATTATTAACTGAAAATCAGATCCGGAGACAATGCGAAGGCTCAGGTCACAGCGACTTATGAGGAGAAACTTCACATCACCCTATCACAGATCCAATACCAGGAGGAGACTCCAGAGACTAAAGAGTCATGGAGACAAATGAAAGCTTCCAAAAGAAGTCAGCATATTTTAATACACAGAATCCATTAGGGACAGATTGTGGAACTACTTCCATTTTATTTTTATTTTTTTCAGTGATAATGACTAAATTTAACCTTTTCTAAGGAGTACTCATACAGACCTAGGGGCATCTGGTGTAGGAAATGTGTTTGAGTAAAGAAAGACCCTATATTTCTTCTGATGTTGGGAAATGAGCTTGCCTATCCACATATTTCTGACCACAAAGAGTGGCTGACACTTGTAGGTTTGTTTTTTCTGGAATCACTTTACTGACAGGTTCATAGAACTGTTTATGTTTCATGAAACTAGGCATGCTGTGCTATACTTGTGCTGACTAATTTTTGCCACCTACCTACTACGAGCCAAGCTTTCCACTGAGCATATTCATATATTCTATCTCATTTAATATCGCAATTGTATGAGTATCATCTCGATTTAAAGATAGAATATATATATATATTATATATATATAATATATATATATATATATATATATATATATAATTGATGAACAATTTTCTCAGTCACAAGACCAGTAAATGGCAGAAGTGGGATTTGCATCTGGGGCCTTTTCCTCCAAATTGTGTCTCTAACCATATATGAAATTGTATCTGAAAACTGGACTTCAATAAGACCAAATACTGTTTTTGTGATATTTTAGTCTCATCATTCAGAAGTTTGGGGAACAAATTCTTATCACAACTACAGATGGCAAATGAGTTCACCTGCTAAGGCTGATACCAAATGCCAACTCCCCTTCCTGAACTGGGAGAAGGAAACCAATCGAGCATATTGAGAATGAACTAATGATTATTCACATCATTCTTTCATCTGCCTCATAGTGTGCTCTCTTCCTCTTTTCTTACTAACAAAAGTATTATATAATTCATATTTCATCCTGATGTGTACTTTTATCCATTTTTTAAAAAATTGTCCAATCCTAGGCACCTTTGATAGTGAAATGGAATGCCTCAATCAAGGCATAGACATAAACTGGGATTATCCTGGAGAAATCAGGATGTAAAGCTTAACAATAGATTTTACCTTTTCCGATACAGTTAGAATTTCTAGTCTGTTATGTTCTGCCTATTATTCCCAGTTAACATTTATGCTTCTATTTGTCTCTGCTATAAATTAAATATTCTTCAGAGCAGATATTAGATCTTATCATTGTTAGTATTGATCTTAAAATTCTTTGTATGTGTAGTTCCTGATACATGTAAGGAGTCTGTAGATAATGGGTATTAGGTAATCTACAAATGAGATTTTGCTATATACTGTGTACAAGTTAAATTCTTGAGATAGAATTTTGGCCAAACAATTGAAAAAAGAAATCAAAGCTAAAGCTTGTCAGTTTATAAGGGAATAAATCATGAAGCTGTAATAAGTAGCCTAGGGAAGAACACACATCTTGTTCAGCTAAATCTACCTTTAATTAACATCTTACAATCATGTTTATCCAAAAAGGAATTTCTAAAAATGAGAGAGAGATATTTCAATAAGATAAAATATAAAGGCCAGAGCTAAATTATGTTTATCCAAGGGTGGAAACTGTATTGAAATAGTCCATTCAATTGTATTCAGAATATTAAACAGAGGCATAAAAATAGCCACTTACCCAAGGCTGTTGAATGTGATAACTGCCAAATTAAAGAATGTTTCCAGGTCTCCTGATAGTCTATATAGAACTAATCTCGAGAGCTTACTCATTTTCCTATAAATTTTTGACAAATGCAAAGTGGGGGGAGATGGAGAGAAGCAAATATTTGTGTTTTATTTTCAACTGTAGGACTTCAGAAGCCTCAGGACAAATATCAACTCTTGTACATTTTCGCCTTTTAAACATGACAGATAATTATTTCTCATTTGTGTATAATTTTTTTCTGAGCCATAACTGCAGAATTTACTTCAACTGTGCCTTGTGGAAGTGAAAATAGGCATGTTAATGAGGTATACAAAAAGGAAGGTTTGATTCCATTTATTTTAAGTAATGCCTTTGATTCTACCAAATGGGTGTGACTGTACCAAAGAAGAAAACACTGGAACTTCAAGGGATATCATTGAAGAGCACACTAACTGATTTGTGCTATCACCCGGGTAACAAGACTGTTTCCACATGAATCAAAAAAGGGAGGAAAAATCACTCAACTATTTTTTTCTCCACAAAGGCAATCAAGCATTCAGTGTTGTTGTTGTTTTTTGTCCTGAGAGATTTATTTTTAGGTAAACTGCATGATTGGTTAGGCAGAGTGTAATGAAAGTTTCAAACTCTTACTTGTATTTTGCTTCTTTAAAATTACAAAATTTCTTCCTTATGAAAGCATTTCTTTGGGTGATTTCTATAAACTGTTACAAGGCAACCTCGGTACATGGATCTGAGAGTCAGACGGTTACATCGATTAGGTATTTTATAATTCACTATAGTGTCAACAACTCCATAGGCCCATCTTTTATCTGTCTGTCCGTCATCCATCCTCACCATTTATCATCTGTGTATTTAGCCCTATATTTATATATCTATGTATTTATCTAATCTATTATCTATTATCTCTTAATAATACATATGTCTTTAGGACATAATACAATATTTGGCACCTTGTAGATGCTTTATCTGTCCTTGATGAAGTGGAGACAGGTCAGACGTTTTAGGAGGCAGAAATGGGTGAATGGAACCAAGGCCTATGAAACTGAAGGAAGTTGAGAAAGGAGGGGGTGAGGGTGTACCCGCGTCAGTGTGGGAAAGTGATGTAGGCAAGAGGAGGGAAGGAGGAGGCAGGGGAAAAGGATATTGAATAATTATGGAGAAGTGCCAGAGACAGAAAAATATTCATCTGAGAACAACTATATTTGACATTTAATTATTTAGGGGATGCTATGGTTTCATTCAGAATGAGGGGAAGGTTATTAATAATGAATTTTTTTATTAAAAATTACATGCGAGCCCAATGTCCAGAAGCAATATTAAGGCCCTAATTTTCAAGGAAAAATTTCCAAAAAGGGTTTGTATATCCATAATGATTAAAGAGCTAATAAATATAAGGTATGTATTCTGTGGTAGAAGCATTATATTCAGTACTTAATTCTAACAATGCCATGAGGTTGAGTCTATCATTTTACTTCTACTTTACAGGGGAGGAAACTGAGGTTTGGAGAGATTAAGTGACATTTTTCAAAGTGGCTTAGTTAAATACGAAGCAGAGCAGCCAATATTTGAACCCAGGTACTCCAATTTCAGAATTCTCATTCTTAATCATCTCAATTACCACCCTATAGTATGTGCATGTTTGCTTATTTTTATACATTTATTTAAGTTAAACAGAAAAAAAATTTTCAGCAAAGCAGGGACTATTTGGGCAGTGTTTTAGTGAAACAGAAATTACCAATGAGCATGTTATTTTACAGGGCTCAGTTAAATTTTTTTTGAGCTGTGTAGGATAGCAGTTATATTTATTCACCACACCAACCATAATCTAACTCAATTTGGTATTTAAAAAAAAAAAGGTAAGCCCCAATTAAACCACCTTCAGAGTACAAGTGTCCTTACTTCTACCTGAGTCATTATCTATTTAATCCTTTGAATTCACTTATTCTCCTTGCTGAGAAAAACTATTATGAAGGCATATTTAAGTATCCTGATGATATTTTCACCAGCAAACTAAAAATAAAGGGGAAAAAACCCTCTAAAACTATGATTGTTATAATTTCACACTGCATGAAACAACCTACCCAAACATCTATTATTTGTCCTACCATGTCATTTGCAAAGATTATTTGTGGGTAGGATCTAGGTATAAGCTTTTGGTCTAAAATGTAAGCAAGTAAACAATTACTACTATAGGAAAAACAAGTGAGAGTCCTCCAGGTTTGTCAAAAAAATAAAGATGATCTGGTTTTGTTTTTGCTGTATTGACTACCAAGATAATTAGCAAATATCCCCTCAGCTATTTCCTTTTAGGAATAACTGAATGGCTTATTTCTGCAATCAGAATCTCAATCTGAATGATCAAATAATAGACATTCATTCTTCTCTCCCCCATTCAACAAATACTTTTTGAATGTTTACCACGTGGCAGACACACAGCTAGATGTCAAAAAAATTACTGAGAACTAGAAAGTAAAACCCAGATTCTGCCCACTTCAATTTGATATTATGCCTACTTTTCATTTGGAATTTATCCATGCAGACTTTTGTAAATTTAGTCTTTTTTGTCCCCAAAGGATTCAATTACACATTAGCTATACTAAACTTCAAGGAAATAACTTCTGGTTATTCTGTCTTAGTTTTCCAGGGCTGCTGTAACAAATAACTGCAAACTGGTTGACTTTAGAAGTGGAATTCATTGTCTATTAGTTTTGGAGGCTGAAATTCCCAAATCAAGGAATTGGCAGCCCATGTCTTCTTGAAGTCTTTTTAGCTTTCTGGTGGTGCCTCACTGGCATAACTTATTTTTTGCCTCAATTACATCACAATCTGTCTCCTTTTGCTTCTGTTTCCATGTCCAAAGTGCCTTGGCTTACAAGGACTCCAGTCATTTTGGATGAAGGCCCACCCCAAATCTACCTGACTTCATCTAAATAGGATCTTCAACGATTCTATTTATGAATGAGTTCATATCGATAGGATTGGGAGTTAAGACTTGAGCCTATCTTATGGGGGACATAATTCAATCCTTGACAATCTAACGAAGTTTATTGACTGAAGACATAGACAGGATATTGCTAAGGAAAGTTACCTAACACGGTGATTGTATATAAGTGAACCAAACACCTTCCACTGAGAAAACTGATAGGAAAATTAATACCAAGAAGGTTATTAAATCGAATAGTACATATTTCTGATTTAGATCAAATAAACCTTTGTCATAGTGTACAGAAAGAATAGGATGGGCATAGGGAGAGATTGTTATTGCTTCTGAAGAAAGATAATCTATGCAACACTCAATTTCTTCTGGTTTTCTTAGAGTTATGAATAAAGAGATCTGAGGAAACTACAATTAAAACTACATTATGATTTCCTTTCACTAACTTTTAAAAACAAGGCAACTTGTTGGTATGGAGATTTGACTCCAAAATCTGAGAGCTAATGAAAAATTGTTGCAAGGTTCCAAATAAAATTTAGAAAGGTCTTAAATGACCATAAATATAATATTTAATATTTATTATTATTACAAGGATTATCTTTGTAGGTTTTCTTAGAGCAATAATTCTCTACCTTGGCTACCCATTGTAGCGACAGGCTTTCTGCTGTTCATTTGTTTGCTTGCATTCTGATGTCTGAATCCACACCCAGTGAGCACAGAGCAGGAGCAGGGTGGCCATCAGGCTTTGTAAAAGGCCCTAAGGTGGTTCCAACATGCAGATTAAAAAGGGGATTCTGACTTATAAACATGTCTAGAGATGCATTTCTTTGTCTATGAGATGACAAAGCTGGCAGTCAATTGGGTTGCTATACAATGATTTTCAAATATTTATGTGTGTCCCATTAGAGTAGTTATGAGCATGAGTAGTCCCTCCCAATTCTTATATTTCTCCACATAACATAAAATACATGAAGAAATAGATCTTTGCACTAAACAAAGAGGATATGGGTATATACAAGCCCTAAAGGACAAATCCAGTCCACAAATGTGGGCTGAAATAAAAAGAAAATTTGCTTCAATGTCATAAGGTTTGAGGAACACTCAGGAACTCGTCCTGTAACTAACTAATAGGTCTATTATTGTTTACGTTACTAGCCTTTGATAGTAGAAATGTTTACTGATGACTGCTTCAGCAATTAATTTTTTACATGGACTCTTACCCCTTATTTCAAGATCCACCAAGATGGTACATATTGTCATCAGCTACTCCTTCAGAGAATGTGCAAGCAATAAACAGATCTCATGGTGACATATCAATAATAGCGATTTCTGGTTGTTTTTAATATATACACTGAAAAATCTTTGAGGCAAAGAGAATGATAAAAACCTGTTAATCTGATTCTAAAACTCATGTGGAAAAGCAAAGAACTTAGAATAGCCTAAAAAATGTATTTTTTAAAAAGAACAGATTTGGAAGACACACTAAATTATTTCAAGGTATATTTTCTCTTACAGTAGAAAAACACTGTAGTATTGACATAAAGGTAGACAAGCAGATCAACTGAACAGAATTGGGAGTCCAGAAATAAACCCATACATATGTGGTTAACTAATATTTAACAAATTTTCAAGGAAATTTAATGAAGAAAGGAATCTTCTTTTCAACAAATAGTGCTGGAAATATTAGATAGCCACATATAAAAAAATGAACATGGTCCTTATCTTCCACTTTATATAAATATTTACTCAAATTGCACTATAGACCTAAATGTAAAATCTAAGAACATAAAGCTTCTAAAAATTTTGAAGTACATGAGAAAGAACTTGTATGCAAAATATATTAAAAACTCAATGATAAGACAACAAAAACAATTTAAACAGATACGTCCCCAAAGAAGATATACAAATGTCAAATAAAGACATTATTAGCATTTGGGAAATGAAAAGCAAAACTACAATAGGATACCATGGTACACTTAAAATATCTAACATTTAAAAGGCCAACCATACCAAGTGCTTGATAGGATGTGGAGTAACTGCAACTCTCACTCATTGCTGGTGTGAATATGAAATGGTACAGCCAAAGCTGATCTGGTTGGGACCAAGATAAATCAGAATATAGGGGTAAGAAGGACATTGTCTGCATTTTAGAACTCCACATAGAGTATGAGACCAAAGGAAGAGAGGTTTATTTTGTCCAAAACCTAAATTTTCTATAGCACATATTCTAACTCAACCTATCTAAATAGCTCATTTAAACAACCCAAACACATGGAGCCCAGAATGGGAATGAGAACTTGCAATTCTGTATAGCTTAATGTAATACCCAGATACATCCCAGAGTATGTGGGGCATATAACTAGAAAATATTGGCAAAGTCCCTTGAGGGACTGGAAGATAAATACAAAACTCTTAAACATTACCACCAGGGAACCCCTTGATACTCTCTCAAATATTAGGGACTCCCAAGTTAATAGGCCAAACCCTTCATCTTGAGGCTCACTCTTATGTAACTTATTTTCATAGTGGAGAAGCTAAGCATACCCACAGTTATGCCTAAGTTACTTCCAGAAAACCTCCTTTGTAACTCAGATGTGGCTTCACTCTCTCTCTAAGCCCAACTCTTCAAGTAAAATCGTTACCTTCCCTGCTAAGTAGGACATGACATACCGGGGTGAGTCTCTCAGAGATGTGGGGCATGGCTCCTAGGGACAAGCCTGGTCCCGGACTGTGGGATCGACAATGTCTTCCTGACCAAAAAGGGGAAAGGAAATGTAACAAAGTAAGGTATCAGTGGCTAAAAGAGTTCACATAGAGTCAAGAGGCTATTCTGGAGGCTACTCTTACACAAACTTCAGATAGATATTGCTTTTGCCATGGTTTACCATGGTTTGCCAAACCCCAACCAAAATCATTCCTGTTAACTCTAAAGAACACTGAGGGCATTATCTGAGACTCTACAAAAGTTTCACACACTAACATTACTTTCCAGAAACCTACAACCTCCAGATGGTACCTAACCAGTTAAGTCCTCAAACCCAGATGGGCCAGCTTTGCCAAGAACCATCATCTAGTTTCATCTGTTTATCCCATATTATCGACACCCCTTTCCAACATGAAAAAGTCAAATGGGCATAGCCCAAATACCCCTAAAGATTGGGAGAAAAATCAAAGGAGAAGGAAGAGTTATAATTGAGAAGACAGGATTTAACAAATGAGTATGACCGTTGAATCATTATATTGATATTTCTTTTAGTCTTCAGTGTCTTAGAGCAGCTAGAAGAAAAAACCTGAAATTGTACTGTAACCCATAAAACCTCTGAAATCTGTTCCATAACTACTTGTTACAATGTACTTCAAAATTTATTGCTGTTTTGTATATGTGTTATTTTTCGCAATAAAAAATGTTTAAAAAAGTAAATTGTTACAGCCACCTTGCAAAACAATTTGGCAGACTTTTATAATGTTAAATATACACTCCCATAAGATCTGGCAATCTCACTCCTAGGTATTTACTCAGTGAAATGAAAACCAGTGCTCACACAAAAATCTGTGAGCAAATAGTTTTAGTGGCTTTATTCATAATTACCCCACATTAGAAACCACCCAAAATCCTTCAAGTGGGAAGTGGAGAAAAATACTCCGGTACATCCATTCACACAAAGGAACACTACTCAGCAATGTGTGGTCTACTGACATACACAACAACATGGACGAATCTTAAATGCATTATGCTAAATGAAAGAAGAAAAATCAAAAGACTGCCTACTGTGATTCCATTTATATGTTATTCTTGCAAATAGGAAGAGAAAACAGACCAGTGGTTGCCAGACGGGAGATTTGGGAGGAGTTGACTAAAGGAACACAGGGGTTTGAGGAGGGTAAAGGAACGTTCTTTATCTTGATTGTGGTGGTGCTGATATAAATGTGTAAGTTTTTTGACACTTGTACAACTGTAGAATACTTTAAAGGATAAATTTTCAGTATATAAATAACATATTACTTTTTTATAAAATGGGAGAAAAGGACGTACAAAAACGTCTGCTTATGACTGCCAGCTGTTTCCTGACAAATGTAGTTTTGAGCATATATGAAAACTGCCCCACATTGTTTTAGCTCCTGTTGGATTCCATCTCAGCATTCAGTAATGCCGGAGATGACAGCTCTGCCCATTGCTGACTCATTTGTACTTGAGCATCTGATCCCTCCATCTGTGCCTGACTTGAGAAACTTTGAGGACAAACTGAAGGGTGTGTGTTAGTCTGGAAAAGTTCTGCAACCAAAGCAAGGACAAACAATGTTCCATCACTATGAGACTCAGGACATACACAAGGAAGAAGTTTCCCCACAGGTCAGGGCGATGAATGTTTACAGAGGAAATCATAAGCTCCTTCTCAGAACCCAAAGGAAATGGTATGAGCATTCCATTTGTGAATTCTCTCATTCACCACATACTTAGTGAACTCCAGCCAGGACTGGGCATGGGCTGGGATCCAGGAAAACTGGTAAAGTTGCTGGGTAAGGTTTTGTTTTCATAAAATGAGGGATTCTAGGATATTCAGTTGTGAAAAATGAATCCACAAACACATAGCTCAAATTACTACTTTGGGAGCTCCAGGTTGACACAGCAATCATGCGCAGAGATGAATTCATTTCAATAGAATAAACTATTTTAAATATCCTTATATAGCATGAATCCAGGAATTAAAGGCATTGCATGATCAGAAAATGAGTCAGTGACTCAGATCTGTAGGATGAGTCCTCTAGGAACCAAACTGGCTGATTACACATGGAAAAACTTATTTAGCTCTTTTCATAAGACTATTTCTTTTAAATGCCTCTCTAATTAGGAAAGATATAGTAATTTATTTCAGTTTAGCTGACAGTTATATTACACTGCTTATTTTCCTATAAATTATTAATTGAAAAATTTATACTCTGACTTAGAAATATACATTGAAATTAAAATGTTCTCTGATATGCTAGGGTTTCATGCAAAGTTAGTTTATTAAATATCTTCTCTCAGATTCTTTTAAATATCCTGTTGAAATGATAGTTTATGTAAATATAAATCATTGGGCTAAGTCAATTAATGTAGCATATAAAGCAAACAAGAGTCTGAACCTACTGTTTACAGGCACGCTTTTCTGTGTTTATGACTATATTTCTCAAAGCATAGAACCATCACTTCAGGAATGTGGAAATGTTCTGGCATCTGCTGTAAAGAATGCGGTATCCATGTTTACAGCCAAAGTATGAGCTGAATCATAACATGCAAAGTAACACAGTCAATGGAGACTCCGGCTGTAAGTAGAGACACCTTACTGTTCTAGTCCTACATTTCCCCTGCAAACACTGGCCTTGGAGGCACAGTGTAATTTTTTGAGAGATGTTAATTTCTAGTTCAGTGGTTAACGAAAAGCTATTGAACTCTGGACTCATGGAAGGATAAGGTAGGCAGAGCGGGGAAAGGAGGAGGGGGATTGTCAGGTGCAATGAATGCCTCTGAGAAGCTGATGCTGCCTTTACATGAATAATCACAATAAGCCATAGAAGTAGCTAATAATATCCTCATGACACATGTGAGCGGTCTGATTTAGCTACAGTCTCTATGGTGTAACTTGCAGGATGTCTGTAAGGACCAGGAAGCCCTTATCCCCAGTGCCCACCATCCACCAGTGTTTCCAGCTAGGATCCTAAAATGTCACTGGGGATTCCACTGGGTGAGTAGGTGCTGTGAAGTGGTGTTCACTCAGGACAAAGGCTTTAGCATGACCTGGGTGTTTGCAAATGATGCAGACTCCTATGCTCCATTTGTTTTTTTTAATTTTTAGGATTTGGAACTTGGAATGGAGAAATTGGGTTTCCCTGAATCATAAGTTTTCTGCATTTTTCACATATGTGTTTTAAAATAATAATTAGTGACCATAATAATAACTAGTGGATCATTCCTCTGTACTATACTATACCATACTACAGGCTTCAGTGGTTTTCTGGAAAAAAAAGATTAGAAATAAATGCATTGGTTAATATTATTAAGTGACATACTATGCCAGGATTAAATATTACAATAATGTAGAAATGTTCTATACTTGACATTGATTTTTTTTAATTAAAAAAAATTCTTAAACATAACAACATACAAAAGTGAACATTCTTAACACATGATCATTCCATTCTTGGTATATAATCAATAACTCACAGTATCATCCCATGGTTGTATATTCATCACCATGATCATTTCTTAGAACATTTGCATCAATTCAGAAAAAGAAATAAAAAGAAAAAAATTCATACATAGCATACCCCTTACCCCTCCCTCTCATTGATTGCTAGTATTTCATCTACCCAGTATATTTTAGCCTTTGTTTCCCCTATTTTTTCTATACTCCTTATCACTCCCTTTCATTGATCACTAGCATTTCAATCTATTAGATTTATTTTAACATTTGTTCCCCTTATTATTTATTTATTTTTAATCCCCATGTTTTACTCATCTGTCCATACTGTAGATAAAAGGAGCATCAGACACAAGGTTTTTACAATCACACAGTCACATTGTGAAAACTATATCGTTATACAATCATCTTCAAGAAACATGGCTACTGGAACACAGCTCTACATTTTCAGGCACTTCCCTCCAGCCTTTCCATTATACCTTAACTAAAAGGGTGATATCTATATAATGCATAAGAATAACCTCCATGATAGCCTCTCAACTCTGTTTGAAATCTCTCACCATCAACATTTTATTTTGTCTCATTTCTCTCTTCCACCTGTTGGTCTAGAAGGTTTTCTCAATCCTTTGATGCTGAATCCCACCTCATTCTAGGATTTCTGTCCCACATTGCCAAGAAGGTTTACACCCCTGGGAATCATACCCTATGTAGAGATGGGGGGGGCAGTAAGTTTGCTTGTTGTGTTGGCGGATAGAGAGGCCACATCTGAGCAACAAAAGAGGTTCTCAAAAGAGGTGACTCAGGCTTAATTTTAAGGAGGCTTAGCCTAACCTTTGCAGGGATAAGTTTCATATGAACAAATCCTAAGATTGACGGCTTGGCCTATTGCTTTGGTTGTTCCTGCTGCTTGTGAGAATATCAAGAATTCTCCAATGGGGAAACTGAGTTTTCCCCCTTTCTTGCCATCTCCCCAAGGGGACTTTGAAAATACTTTTTTATTCACTGTTCAAATCACTCTGGGATTTATTGGGGCATCACTCTGGACAAACCTACAAAATCTCATGCCCTGCTCAAGGTTCCATGTACTTATGGTGCCCAATTAAACTATCCACATAAGTTATATTAGGAAATGCACTAGTCAAATTATAAATTTTGTACCAAATAAACATTTTCTGCTTTAGTCTTATACATAAGTTAAAGTTTTAAAATATGGATTACCAACTATTTTCAACATCCTTTAATATTGACATTCTTTTGTTCAAAACATTTTTTAATTTGTACATTTAGTCACTATCATTGTACACTC
>PVIY010048020.1:0-17533 GCA_004026745.1 Myrmecophaga tridactyla | reverse complement strand
GGGTCTCCGGCATGACAGGCGGGAACTCTGCCGCTGAGCCACCATGGTCCGCCCTATTATTTATTTTTTAATGAAAGTGTAACAATACTTTCGAACTCAAGACCTTTGAGTCATTAAACTGTTTCCTTAACCTGCTTTCTGATGTAGCATAAAAATTGTCCTCAGTTTGATTTGTAAGTGCCAGCAGATGACCCAGACATGAGGGAACCACTTACCAGCCGCCAGGCTTTTGCTCATATTAAAAGCAATTTAACAAATGTTTAGGCTTTGTATCTAATCTCTGATTATTAAAATGTTTATAAAGTTTATTTTTACCAAAAGAGATGCAATTCATTATGATAAAATATTGCAGAATAAACTTTGTTTTATTTTTAAAAAAAAAAGCCTCCTGGCACTGCCCCACCCAGCTGTGCGGCCCCGTGCCCAGGAAGCTGAATGCCCCTTCTCTGCTTGACTCTCCCCCACGGCACTCACCTCCCTCTAGCACGCTGCACAATTTGCTCACTTGTTCGCCTGTTTACTGTCCATCTCCTCCCACCATGATATAAACTCCACCAGACAAAAGTCTTTGTCTGCTCTGTTCCCTCCTGGAGCATCCCCAGGTGCAGTGCAAGGCACGGGGGAGACGCTCTTTCAATAAATCTTCTTCGGGAGAATGAAATTAAACAAATGGCCGAGTAAGTGACCAGCAATACATTTCCCGGGTTCTTGCTTCCCCGCCCATCCCCCCACGCCCTGCACCCACCTCAGAAGTTTGGGGTCACACAGGACACCTTCCCGCAGCCGTTGAGGCAGCACTTGGCCTGGCCCCGGCACTCGCTGTCCATCTGGCACTCGTTGAAGCAGAGGCCAAGCATGGGGATGCCAGGGTTTATCTGGGGGCAGGAGCCCTTCTTTTCTGTGTGGAAAAAGGACAGGGAGGTCAGCAGGAGGGGATGCAGTGGGGGGAGGGGGGAACCACCCGCAGCACCAGAGTCCCCGCACCCTGCCTGGTTTCACCCACAGCAGAGCTGCCGGCAGACCACCTGCAAAGCTGCTCCTCCTGCTTCTGGACAGCTGTGGAGTCACTCTGAGACCCAGCTCTGCCTTTTCCTAAATTCGAGGTCTAGGGCAAGAAATCTCCCCCAGCCCCAGGGTCTCTAAATGTTCTATGGGATCAGTGCCACCCACATCATGGGCTGTCCTGAAAGCACCTGAAACAAACTTCTAGGATGTCCTATCAAGCTACTTTGTAATAACAATGAGAAACTGTAGCCACAAACACTTAATTAGTGCCTACTCTCTGCCAGGCTTCTTTCTAAACACCTTACATGTCCTAACTCATCTAATCCTCACAATAAGCCTAAAACCGGCGTAGAGGATACTGTTACTATTTCTTCGTGTTACACATGAGGAAACTGAGGCACAGAGAGGTTAAGTAACTTGCCTACGGTCATACAGGGTCGAGGCAGGATTTGAACCCCGGTTAACCTGGCTCTAGAGTGTGCACCCAACCACTCTACTATGCTGCTTTGCAGACTGTAAAGTGAACATGTGAGCAGTATACACTGACAATCCTGTCACTCCTATATTCTCACAGGTACAATCGTGCAGCACCATTGTCTCCACATACACATAGTCAAAACCACACACACACACACACACTCACACACTCATACACACAGCTACCACTGCAGTGATGCGCTGTTGACAAAGCCCTCCGGGTAAATCCATCCTCTCTTTTAATTCCCACATCACATGTCTCCTTTGTAAGGGTTATTCCTAAGCCCATGCATGTCACAGATGAGGAAAAGGAGGCACAGAGTGGTGACAAGACTACGCAACTCCACAGCCCTGAGGCGGGAAGGAAAACCAAGACATGCCGAGCTTAACATCCATCCCAAATGCCAATTCCAAGTATCTGACCCCGTTCCACCTTTAAGCACCAAGTATGCCCAGGTGCATGCATGTGTACACACACACACACACACACACACACACGTGTGCTCCACTTCCTTGACAGACGGGGCTCTATTCCCAAAAGGCCACAGAGGCAGCTCGAGCCACTTGTAAAAGGTGTCAAACACAGGAGCGACACTGGGTGATCAGCTTTCAGAGGCCAAGACTTGCTGGCAGAGTCCTGACTTCCATCCATTCCCTTGAAAGGGCAGGAGCTCCCAATGGGCTGCCCTGGGACAAAGGGAATAGGGAGCAGATTCCTGACAAAATGAGCCGCTGTGCATAGGGGATCCGCTCTTTAATTATACACTTCCATGTATTATTCCATTTAGTTCTCGTGCCAATTCTATCAAGTTTGGGATTATGATTCCCATTTTACAGATGAGAAAGCAAAAGCTCATCCAGGATCACACAAGGAAATGGCACAACTAGGATTCAAACCTCCAGGCCCCTTCCTGCTGGACATTCTCTCGCAGGTCCCACAGCCTGCGCCCTCCTCCTGTCCCATCTCTCTCTCTCTCTCAGTGTCTAGGGTCTCTTAATTACAAAACTTTTCCAGCTCCTCCTGGCATCTTTGGGGAGCTAATGGAGAGGAAAAGACTCGGGGGCTGTGTTCTCTGTTTAGACAGTAATTACAGTCCCGTGAAACCTCCCTGGGCAGCCCCACCTCTAATGCTCAGATTTTCCCTCTGTAACCCGAGCGGCTTGGGTTCCGGCTGTCTGAGGCCGCTTCCTGCTGCACGGGAGCTCCCCACGGCCTGGCGGGGGCGCTGGAGACAAGCACCTTTCCCCGGGCACAACCTACCTGTCCCCCGCAAGCCTGCAGAGTGGGAGGGATTATTTAAAGGTAAGGAAGGGGAAACGGGGTGCTCGCACTGCAGACCTGACTTTCTTCAAACCGTGCAAGCAGTAAACGAAAGGGGCAAAAGCTGAACCGGGTCACCAGGGCTCAGGCGAGCTGCGGGGCGGCGGGGCGACCTTGCACCCTTCCTCTCTGGCGCCCATTTTACACCTTTAAGATGCGCTGATCGCCCCCGAAATCTGCAAAATCTCTTTCCGTCTGGACTGAGGAATCCGGGGAGGGGCTCCAAGTCCTTCTGCCAGGAGTGGAGGAGGCCCCGGGGAGGCGCCCCGGAAGGGAAGGGCGCCCCAGCTTCGAGGCCGGCCGCGGGCTTCCCCGCAGGGTCCGGCGCGCCCTAAGAGGAACCGGCGCCTCCGGGTCCCCCGGCCTCCCCGGAACAATGTCCCAGCTGTGAGCCCCGGAAGAGCCCGCTAGACAGGAGAGACTCGAATCCAGCTGTGGGGGGAGGGGTGGGGGAGGGGTGGGGGGGGCTCCTTCTCCTCGCTGGCTTCCGCGCCGCCACCGTTGTCTCCCCCCACCCCTATCAGGTGAGGGAGGGGGCGGGGTATCGGGGTCCCCTCCGCCTCGACGTTGCCAGGGGTCCCTAGGTCCCGGGGAGACCCTCTCTTCCCGGAGCCCGCGCGCTGCCACCTCCTCCGGCCCACCCGGGCCTCCAGCCCACCCGGCCCGCCCTCCGGAGCGGACCCCCGCGGGGTTACCGTTGGGCATAAGGCAGAGGGAGGCGCAGCCGTCGGGGCAGCACTTGAGGTTGTCCTCGCAGTCCACATCCGACATGCAATCCACCGTACAGTTCCGCTCGCCCTTCGGCGGGGGGCACACGCCCGCTTTCGTTGCTCCCGGGGCGGGGGCTGAGGGGGCTGGCAGGGAGGCAGGGGACAGTCAGTGGCGGGCCAGGGTGCCAGCCCAGAGGAGGCCCGGCTCCGGCTCCAAGGGCCCCAAAGCTCAGGCTCCAAGGAATCCTCAATTGCTGGCCCCAGGGGTTTCCCTTCGAGCCTCCAGAGGGTCTCACCTCCAGGCCAGGGCCCCAGGCACCCGGGCTTCCAGGTGCTCCCTAAGCCCTGGCCTCAGGGCCCTCAAACTTCAGCTCTTGGGGTGAGACCTGCCCCACTCTGGCCCATTGGAACGCACACCCCAAACCCCGAGGGTCACCACCTTTAGGCCCCAGAGGCGTCCCAAATGTCAGCCTTCTTGGATCTCCCCAGGGATCCCCACTTCTCCAGCTCCCGGAGAGGCGGCGCCTCCGCCCAGCTGCGGCCGGCGCGGCCCCTCTGGGCACTGAGCCCCTCCCCGCCCCACTCACTCGTGTGGCTCCGGGCCGGGGGGAGGCGGAGCAGCAGCAGGCCGAGGAGCAGGGGGGCGAGGCGCGGGCCGGGGCGCCGGGGCAGCATGGTGCAGCGCCTGGCGGGTGCAGCTGTGCGCCGGGCCCGGCAGGGGGGATTTAACCCCGCGCGCAGGGGGCGTGGGGGGGCGGGGCCGCGGCGGCGGGCACGGGGCTCGCGGGCCGCCCGCCACCCCCCGGCCATTTCACAATCCCCCGGGATCAGGTGTCACGCTTGGCCCCGGTGGGAACCAGGAACCTAAGCAGCTTCTCGGCCGGGTGCAGCCGGACCCTGGTGCCCCCCTCCCGCCCTCCTGGGTCAGCGGGCGGGGCGGCGGGGGGCGAGGGCGCAAGCCCCCTGAGTTCCCGGTCTCTGGGGTCTTCCGGTAATGCCCCCGGGGGGAGGGATTTAGGGAGCAGGGCGGGGCCCACGGGGGGCGGGGCAGAGCCTGGGGCCTAAGAGGGTGGACATGGGGCCAGCCAGATGCGAGTGCCAGCCCCATTTAGGGATTAGCTGTGAGTGCCTGGGGTGGTAGTGCACGCACACAGTAGGGCTGCAGAAATAGCGGCTGTTAGCGATAAGGGAACCCATGTGAGTGAAGAAACTGCGGTCCAGGAAGGTGAAATGGCTGTGAAGAGCCTCCACCACTCCCAGAGCATGTCCTGTTCCCTGCTCCCACACCAACGCTGTCACGACTGACTGTGTTCCAGGCTCTGTGCCCCCGCCAGGCTCTGTGTCCCCTGCTCATGGAATCCCAGCAGCAAACCTCTGATTAGAGAATTATCATATCACCCTCATCATCACTCAAAGCTGTAGACAAAAGGTTTCGAGCCCAGGTCTCCCCCTCCAAGGCCTTAATTTTTCCATTCCAATACAATGAACGTTTTGCTAGGTGCCTACCGCATAACAGGTGTACAGCAAAAAGCCACTTGATATAAAGAAATGAATTCAAAGGAGCCCCCCCATTGGGGTGGGGTGACCATGCCTGGGTTTGGCTCCCACCTCCACCCTTCCCAGCAGAGGGACTTTGAACGGTGCAGTTCCCTGTTCTGAGCTGCCTTTTGTCATCTATAAGAAGGATGATAATATAAGGATTCTATGAGGACAGGGACGCCGCGTCCTGCCGTGGAGCAGCTGAGCACTCACTGAGGCTCAGGTCACCCTGACTTGGGTGGGAACCCCAGGCTGGCTCATAAAGGTGCAGGGAGCTGGTTGTGAGCGCTGGATCAATGCACCCACTGTTGCTAAGGAAACTGATAAGTAAACACCAAACTTTAGAATCCAGGCTGATACATATCCGGACAGTTATCCACGGAGTTAGACAAGGGTTGCCTTCAAAAATCCTTCCTGCTCCGGCAATCTGAGGGTCTTCTGTAAGCCCCAGGGGGTCTTCGCAGCAGGAGACTAGAGGGGTGGGGGGCTGGCGCAGGGACCCCTGGCATGACAGGTGACTAGGGTCTGGTGAGTCCACCCAGTCCCCGCCTCCACAGGTGGATGCTGGTAAAAAGAGGCTGAAAACACCTCCCTCCACTTCCTGGGCCCAGCTGGGGACTGGAGACATGCCGTCGTTGGGAGGGGCTGTGGCTATTTGCCACAGCGGTGACGGTGACGTTTACGGCAAGGAAGGCAGGAGCCAGGTGGGGGCGCAGCCAGGTGGGGGCACGCAGAGGTCACGGCCAGCAGCCGGTTTGAGCCTCTGGACCCCGCCGGCTGCTAGTGCCGCCCAAAGCTTTCTTCTGGGACCTCTCCAGCCACCCCTCCAGGAAGCCATCCAGCCTCACCCCTCCGCAGCTCTCACGAACTCCCCTGCTGCTTGGCACTCTCTCACAGGAATGTGGATTAGTTTGAGGCTGAGGGTGGGGTGGGGAGGGATGGAGAAGAAAAGGCCAGCCATCAAAGGCATCCAGAGCCCTTAGAACGCGAAAGACTTCTTCGTTTTTATGTGCCCGGCCCTGTGCTAGGCACATTCATGTATTTTCTCTTCTACAGAAGGAAAAAAGGGCGGAGGCTTTAGAACCAGATACATCCGGGTCCAAGTCAGGGTTTGGCCACTTCCTGGCCATGTAACTTGGCACTTCACTATTTCGAACCTACCTCATCCTCCTCCTGAAAACGGTTATTGTGTCTTGTAGGATTGTTATAAGGATTAAAGGAGAAAGCATAAGCCAGAAGTTGCAAATCTTACAAACATATATGTGTACATATGTATATATAGGGAGCTAGCCTATATGATACATTAAAAATTTTTGCACGAGTTGCCAAGATTTAAAAATGTGAGATTTCATATATAAATAAATTCCTGATTTCTCTTAGCAAAAGTAAAAGATCTAACAACACCGGCTTGCCATCCTGCATAGCAACCATCAACTAGCACAGCAGGCCTCACACTTGAGTGTGCCTTGGAATGAGTAGGAGAGCGTGTGAAAATGATAGTTCTGGGGTGAGGCCCGAGAATTTGCGTCACTCACGAGTTCCCAGGTGATGCTGATGCTGCTGGTCAGGGGACCACACTTTGAGAATCACCAAGCAGAGCTGCTCCTTTTTTGGAGGAAAGCAGCCTCTCCGTAAGCCCTGCCTCCACCCTTAGGGTCTCAGGCCCTTCCCCTCCCCCTGCTACTTCCACCTGGTTACTTGCCTGGGCCTAGAAGGCATTTACAGTTTTGACCTTTGGGTTGGGCACTTAGTAAGTACTCAGTAAAGGCAGCTTTGTTTATTTACCAATCTTATGAGTTAAGTAGTATTATTCCCATTTTACAGTGAAGAAACTGAGATTCATCTCAGGCAAAGTGACTTGCTCAAGGAAGCACAGCTAGTAAAGCAGAAGGAAGGCGCTTCCTAAAACTTTTCACTTACAATAGTCACAGTTATTTCAATCTCTCTCCCTCCCTCTCTCTCTTTCTCACACACACGCACCTCTATCTGCGGTTTACGGATTATGTATCCAAAAATTTGGACATGAATTCATGAATATAAAATGATATTTATTGAGGAAGAAAAGGAAGGTAAGAAATACAAGAGGAAAGGGAAGAGAAGGGAATGAAAGGAAAGCAAAGGAGAGGAAAGAAAAGAAGAAAGGGCTCCAAATGTGAGGGGATATTAGCTGTAGATGCGCCCTCGCTAAACTGTAAACATGCTAACATTGGAGATTAGAGACATTCCCAGGAACAGACAAGGCGTCTTTGACCATACGATGAAACCTCGCCTTCCTTAACAAATGGATCCAGCCAAACTTCCTTCACTCCATGGACATTTCTGTCCTGGGTATAGAGGCTTTTTTGTTGTTTGGTCACTTCGCGCCCGTTTGTCCTTTTTCTGATAATGGTACCCTGATTTTGCTCCAGCAAGGTCAGATGGGGCAGGGGGCACTGCTAATCAAATCAGGCCAAGCTGAGCAGGAGCAAGTCCAGTCAGATGCTACCCTGGAATGTTACTCTCCAGCAATGAATGACAGATGGCCTGAAAATGTATGGAACGGACCTCAACTGCTGCCTTATTTACCACCTGTGGTAGTTTGGAGCTGTGATGTACCCAGGAAAGGCCATGTTCTTATGGGCCATTCCTATGCATGCAGACCGGTTGTGGGTGGGACCTTTTGGTTAGGTTATTTCAATTGAGATGTGACCCACCCCATTCAAGGTGGGTCTTAATCTGCTATTAGGGCCCTTTATAAGAGGATAAAAGGCAGAAAAAGACAGAGAGCTCAGAGAAGCCCCAAAGAAGCTGAGAGACAAGGACACACCCACAGACGCTATGAGAGGAAGCCCCTGAAGCCAGAAGCTGGAAGTAATGAAAGCCGGGAGAGAAGGACCAGCAGACGTTGGCACGTGCCTTGCTCTGTGACGGGAGCCCAAGGTACTGGCAGCCTGTCTTCAGAGTCCAGGTATCATCCTGTTGATGCCTTGAGCTGGCCATTTCACAGCCTAAGAACTGTAAATTGTAAACTAATAAATCCCCATTTTGGGTCTATTGCACTCCAGCATCTTTAGCAAACACCATCTTTTCCAAACTCAGTTCTTTTAGCCTCCTCTTCAGTTCTGTGAGTCAAACTAAATTCAAGCCTAGCTGAGTTATAGGTCACTATTAGGAATGGAGAGGTTGCACCCCCACACTATTCCCATGAATCCTGTCCCTGCTTACAACAGCCAGAGTTGGTTTCTGTTGCCAGCAACCAAAGAACTCGGAGTGCCCGCAGCAGGCCCCACCGGGCTCCTCACCCCAATCCCACGCCCTCTCCTTGGCCCTCATCCTGGCGGCATCAATGCGATCATATTCAAACCAAATTTTTTAGTGGGAAATAAAACATGACTAGCAGAACTTCTCCATTTGCAGCTCCTTTGAGTCCCCTCTCGTGACTCTCCAGGGCCTCTCGGAAAACATCTTTAAAACCTCTTTAGATAGAGTTTTCGCAATGTGACTGTGTGATTGTGAAAACCTTGTGTCTGTTGCTCCTTTTATCTATGGTATGGACAGATGAGTAAGACATAGGGATTAAAAATAAATAAATAATAGGGGGAACAAATGTTAAAATAAATTTAGCAGATTGAAATGCTGGTGATCAATAAAAGGAGGGGTAAGGAGTATGGTATGTAGGAATTTTTTTCTGTTTTCTTTTTATTTCTTTTTCTGAATTGATGCAAATGTTCTAAGAAATGATCATGGTGATGAATATACAACTATGTGATGATATTGTGAATTACTGATTATATATGTAGAATGGAATGATCACATGGTAAGAATGTTTGTGTTTGTATGTTGGTACATTTAATAAATAAAATAAATCTAAAAAAAAAAAAGAAAACCTCTTATTTAGAGCAAAGGCTCTGATGTCAGAGAGTCTTCAGTTCAGATCCTAGCTCCTGCCATTTTGATCTTATGGAGGGAAGATGAATCCTCCGAGCTGCAGGGTGTTCCACTCCAAAGCGGGAATAGAAGCTCCCAGGACTGCTGTGAGGTTTGGAGAGGATGGTGTCTATGCGGGGTCCTGCATGCAGCGAGCGCTCCCTCAGTGGCCATGGGTAATGCCGCCCTTCTCCCAGCCTTACCTGCAGCCCCAGGCTCTGGACTCCACGATACTCCCTCTCTCTCAGGGGTTCTCATCAACTCGGTGACTGTCACCGCCACTTCGGGACAGGAAACGCACCCTGCTACATTTGCCATCTGAGACATCAAGCAACCCCCTTCCCTTCCCTGAGCCTCAGGTGATGGCACCCACCCCACAGGCGCCTCTGAAGGTGGAAAGCACCTGGCAATGTGCCTGGCATATAGCAGGCGCTCAGTACGTGTCAGCTTCCGTCCCTGACCCCTGCTCTGAGTCTGGGACTTCCAATACCGTCTACCGTCCTTCACCTCTCTCTTTCATCCTCCACTGTTTGTTTTGCTGATTGCCTGGCATACAGCATTTTCATCCTCCCAAACTCAAGACCTTCATCAGGAAGACCAGCCAAAGCTGTGCTCTCATCTTTGAGGGCAGGAGGTTTGCAATCTCAGCATCACTGTTGACAAGCCTCCTCTTCCCTGTCCAGTGTCACTAAGTCCATTCTTCCACCCAAACATCTTTCACATCCGTCTTCTCCTCTTTGTTCCCATTGCCCGTTCTGCAGTGCAGGCTCTTGTTACCTCAAGCCTGGGCCGCCATATGCACCACCACTTCCTCCTTACCGCCATCCTATCCCTTATCTTCACTTGGATGTTATGGTGGGTTGACGTATGTACCCCAGTTTGAACACGTTCTGGGACTTGGTCCGCCTTCTGGTGGGGGTGGATCTGTTGTAAATAAGAGCTCTTCAAGGCGTTACTTCAGTTAAGGGGAGGCCTCACTGATTCAGGTTGGGCTTTAACGCAGATTCTCAGAGTCCTTTATAAACTGAGTGAAAGGCAGATGGCGAGAAGCCATGGGGAGTGGCCAGAAGCTGGAAGTCAAGGGAACCCAGAAGAGAAAAGAGAAGATGCTGCCATATGCATTGCATGTGATGGGAAAGCCAAGGAGTCCCAAAGATTGCCAGCTGGCCAGAAGATACTGACCTTGGGTGGAAGTAAGCCTTCTGGCCTCTGAAGCCATGAGCCAATAAATTCCTGTTGTTAAGCCAACCTATTGAATGGTATTTGTTTAGGAACCTAAAACAGATGTTTAACACTCAACCCATATATAATATCTTCAAAACCAAATTCTTGATTCCCACCATCTCCTTAACCTGCAGTATGCCCCTTCTCAGTAAATAGCATCTCTGTTCTCCCAGGTGCTCAGGGCAGAGTCTTCTGGCATGCACAACTCCTCTTTTTCTCAGAACCCACAGTAATCTACCAGCAAACCTTGTTGATTCTTCCTTCAGATATATAAATACATAAGATTCCACTCGCCACCACCTCCACTATTCCAGCCTGGTCCGAGCACTCTCTTCTTGTCTCCCTTCTATTCCAGCCATTCTCCAGATGCACCTAGAGGGATCCTTTTACAGCTTAACTCAGACCATGGCACGGCTCTGCCTGCACCCTGCAGTGGTCCCCAACTCCTGCCTGGGGTTGGCTGGCCCTTCCCTCCTGCTGGGCCCGCCAGGTCCCGGCTCTGGGGCAGGGCCTCTGTCCACAGCAACACCAAGGAGAAGGAAACTGCCGGGGATGGAAGAGGACCAGGCGCCGCCCAGGAAAGCAGTAGAAGAACTGTAGAAGAACTGCTTGAGGAGGAGAAATGTGGAAAATGCAGAGCAGAAACCACGGGACCCATGGAGTGAATGAAGTGTCCTTTTGCTGGTTCAAATAAAAGATCTCTAATGAACACAATGAAGAACACATCGTGCCCCCACCCCAATCCCAAAAAGCAAGATTGTGAAGCAAAAGAGAGCAATCAGGGACCTGCGAGGAGTCAGAACCAGAGAGAAGAAAACCCAGAGAAGCACCAAACCTATCTGTACAAGCCCAGTTTCAAAGCTGTACAAAAAAGAATCAGTGATTCTCCACCATGGAAGTGGAACCTCTGGGAGAAGTAAGAAAAGCTCTCAAACAAGCAATGGGGCACAATGAAGCTGCAGCAAGATGCAACAAGCAACGACCTCAAACTTAGGACTGGGGGTGAGGTGGGGGGGTGTAGCATGTGGCTTTCTATAAGCAGAGAGGTTTTTGAGTCAAGGTTTTGTCTTTTTTTAAAATTGTTTTTAAAATACCAAAAAAACACCAAACAAACGCAAACATTCCTAACTTTTGATCATTCCATTCTACATATATAATCAGCAATTCACAATATCATCACATAGTTGCATATTCATCATCCTGGTCACTTCTTGGAACATTTGCATCTATTCAGTAAAAGAAATAGAAAGAAAACAGAAAAAAATTTATACATACCATACCCCCCACCCTTCCCCCTCACTGATCACCAGCATTTCACTCTAAATTTATTTTAACATTTGTTCCCCCTATTATTCACAGATAATCCAATCAATTTGGATCTGGATCTGGTTAGTTGAGACTTTTAAAGAAGAGGATTTTCACTGCTCCGTCAGCCAGCGAGCCTCTCCACTGTTCAGACCCTCCATCGGAGCCGCCAGCTTCACAGCCTGCCCTGTGGATTTTGGACTCTTCCATTCCCACGGTTGCATGAGAAGCCTTTATAAATCTTGTATTTACCGATCTCTCCAGTTGGCTCTGTTTCTCTAGAGAACCCTGACTAATAAATGATTCTGCAAAGAAATTAGTACAGAGGGACTGAAGGAAGATGTCTCAGCAAGTTTGAGCTCCTCAGCGGTGTAAGATATAAACCTGCTGTTTTGATTCTATCTTGTTTAGAAACTCATGTGAAAGTAAGCAAAGCTAGAATTTGAGTTTAAAATTTTCAGAGATTGATGAACCTGGTTTTGATTTTTTATATATACTACAATTGTGGTCATTGCTTAGAATAGCTCAAAAAATAAAACACTTGTAAGTTCTTTACTTTGCTACTTGAGTGTCACATTTAAAATTTAGAAATCACCTGGTCAGTAACCGTATTTATGAAAAGTTGTAACCTTTTGAGGGCTAGGAATTTACAACGAAACCCTTTGATAGGTCTCTGTTTGTTTTCCTTTGTGTGAACAATGTAGGACATTCTCAAAATGGCTTTGGATTTAGTGCCCCATATCAATTACCCGAGGTGAAATATTGACTCTGTTGTTTCTTCCTGCATTCTCAAACTCTGTCCTGAGATGTGACGGTATTTCTATATTTCATTTTGAGATGAATGTGTGGATTTTAAGAGGTGCTTTTAAAAGGACCCTCAAAAGTAAAAGTTAACATAACCATTTTAGTGCTTTATCTTAGCCTAAGGCCTGTGATGCCACTCTTAGAATAGCTGTTTAAAATTCTTCATTTGAAACAAAAGGGCATTCACGATGCTTATTTATTTTTGTTCCGCATTGGCATGAATCTCTTTTAACATACAGTTCCAAACCCTCCAGACCTGCCTTCTTCCCTTCATCCTCAGGAATGTCACCAGCAACCCCCTCCTCAGCCCACAAAAGGAAGCATCTGTTTGTCTGTCCCCTCCCCAATTTTCCAAAGCGTTTGGGCTTATGCCAGCCCGCTCCCCGCAAGTCACTCGGCCACAGCCGTGCTCCTGGCTTCCCGGCCGCCACGAAAAGCCCTTTCTCTGAACGAGCTGTGAGCATCCAAAGCGCTCGTGCTGGGGTGCCCAGAGTAACCAGCAGAGACTGTGGATGCTTCCCCACCCCAGGCTTCCCTGCCACACCCTCCGCCTGCTTTCAGCGGAAAGCCCGGGAGAGACTGACTAAAAGCACCCTCAATTTATCCAGCCCCTTCTCCACCCAGGATCCAAGGGACTCGTCCTTTTCAAACACACAAGAGGAATTGTGTGTCATTATACAAATCTAGCTATGCATCAGCCTCTATTATTTGTGTTATGCTTAAAATGTTTGGGATTTAAATATCTATTGGAAATAGCATAGGGTCTTGGAAATAAAAATAAAGCTGAATTGTATCACGTAAAAAAAAAAAAAAAAAAAAAAAGCCAAAGCCACACAGTGGCCCATCCAAAATGCCGTGGCTCCATCATTACCCCCCGATCTTCCCAAGACCATTTTCCCTCCACAGCACTGTGCTAACCAAACTGGCCTCCAGGCTCTTTCTGGAACCTACTGTGCACACTCGTGCCTAGTGCCTTTGCACTTGCCGTTTCCACTTTGCCTGAAGTGCTTCTCCCCACCCACCTAACCCCCCCCCAAAAAAGATATCCTGGCTTACTCCTTCACTCCTTCTCAGTGAGGGCTTTTTCAACAGCTCTATATTAAAATCACAAACTCCCCTGCCCCACACACCATAGTTCCTTTCTCTCCTTATTAATTAGTAACCAATTTATCACCATCTGGTGTGACATGTATTTATCATTTGTTTATTTGGCTGATCCCACCCTAGAATGAAAGGTCCATGAGGGCAGAGAGTGTTTTGTTTTGTTCACGGCTATATCCCAGCTCCGAGAAAAGAACACAGAGTAGGCATGCAGTGATGCAAAAAAAATGAATAAATGGACTCACATCGAGACCAGTGCGGGGGTGGGGGGGCTTCTAACTGCCCTTCCTGCTCCCCCAAGTCTGTCTCTTCTTCATGCACCTGCTACAGGCTGTTGTCGGATTCTGTCATTTCTCTGCCCAGATCCTTCAGTAGCTCCTCATCACCTGTAGAATAAAAGCCAAAGTCCTAGCCTCGGCCTGCAGAGCCCCAGCTAACTTGGCCCCTGGGGACCCCTCTGAGTCTGCAGCGTCTCCCCACACTCACCCCCTCTGGCTGTACTGGGTCTCAGTAGCCAAGTTCTTCCTCGACGTTCGGAGCCCCGCCCAGTCCCAGGGCCTCCGTACTTGCTGTTCCCTCTGCCTGCAAGTCTCTTCCAGCAGTGAGCCATTAGACTCATCCCCTCACTTCATTCAGGCCTCCACTGGCCTTGCCTCACTGCTGCCCATAGGATGGCAGCAGCTACTCGCACTCCTCCACTTTACTTCCCTCAAAAGCACTTCCCGCCAGCTGCCATATTACACATTAGTGATTTATTGGCCTATTGACTCTCTCTCCCTTCTAGAACCTTAGCTCTGTGCCGGGAGAAATGATGCTTGGTTCCCTGCTGTATCCCCAGGGGCTAACAGAGCCTGGCACATCCTGGTAGGAAACGCCCGATAAATATTTGTTGAATGAATGAATAGCATCATTCATCCAACAAGGGCTACCATTTTATAAGTTCCTCCCTTGGCTTGTAACTTTACACGAATTATCTCTTTCAATCCTCAGAGCAACTCTTCTCTGTGGCTTTTATTATCTGCTCAGTGGAGGTGAGGGAGCCAGATTCAGAGAGTTTATATCACTTGCCCAGTCTACGTAGCTTGAAAGTGGCCGAGCTGGGATGCAAACCTAGTTCAGTGCCTATATGGTTTTCCAAAGACCTCATGCCGATTCCAGCGCCAAACTAAGCAATCTTCCTAGAATACTGATCTCTCTGTGTTCAGACCCTGAGTGTACACTCTAATCGCACTGGCCGTCCACCGCCTGCAGGATGAAGGCTGAGCCCCTCGGCCTGGCTTTCTTACCAACCTCAACATTTATTTCCAGCTATTTCCATCACTCTGTGCTGCACAAACCTTGAGGCCTCACTGGCCCATGGACCCTTCCATCAAGCGCATCGTGGCGTCTTCTTCCCCACAGCACTTGTGCTTACAGTCAGCTTCCCCCAGAATGGGTAGAAAAAGTCGGGTTTGGAGCAGAATCTATGCAAGATGTGGCTTTCACAGCCTATTTTCTCTCATCTAACCCTGAGAGTTAGGGTGAAAATGGTACAACAAGCTTCATCCTGTGTACTTGGAATTCTTTTTGACAGAAGACAGCTTTCCTCCTGAATAACATATTCATTAAACAAATATTTATTCTGCCCTACACCATGTCTGGCGCTGTTGAAGTTTGGGGCCCTAGTGCAGCAGGTTGCATTTTCTAAAAGTGGCCCAACAAATATCTCCCATCCCACTAGGTCTGTGATGATATGACTTACCCACACCCCCATCAGTGGGTGGAATTCATCTCCCCACTCACTTCAATCTGGCAGGCCTGCTGAGTGCTTTGACCATAGAATATGGTGGAAGTTACATTGTACGTGTTCTAGGAATAGCCCTCAAGTGGCCTGCTGGCTCCCACTTCCTGTCTCTTGAAACACTTGCTCGGGGCATTCCCACTCAGAGCCCAGCCACCAGGCTGTGAGATGCCCAAGCCACATGGGGAGCAACATATGGGTGCTCCAGTTGACCACCCCAGCCAGCTCCCAGCCAACAGCCCGTATCGAATGCCAGCCTTGTGAGTGCGCCATCTTGTATGCCCAGCCCAGTGGCGGCTTCAGATGACTGCAGCCCCAGCTTCCTGACATCGGACAGCAGCCTCATGACGGAACCCAAACGAGAATCGCCCAGCTGGTCCAAGTCAACTCAAGGACTGTGAGAGAAAATAAAAATCTGTCTTAAGCCATAAATTTTGGGGTGATTCATTATTCAACAATAGATAACCAGAACAGTGATAAATCAGATGAATGAGATATCTGCTCTTATGGAGCATACTTTCTATGAGGGTGTGAATTAGGAAATGAATGAGTGAATGGAAAATATCATTGCAGGTATAGACAATTGCTATAAAGATAATAAAGCAAGGTCATGTAATTACAAGTCACAATGGAGAAGAAGGGGAGGGCTCTCCGAGGAGGTGACATTGGAGCTGAAACCTGAATGATGTGTAGAATCATCTGGGGATTGAGAATTCCAGAAAAAGGTCACAGTAAGTCCAAAGGCCCTGAGGCAGGGATGATGAATGGCAAAAACAATAAGAAAGCCAGCATTGCTGGAGCAAAGTAAATGTCACAGGAGATTAAATCAAATAGCTAAAGAGGGACAAGACCGTGTAGGGCCCTGAAGGCTGGGATAAGCAGTAGGGGATGTTTTCTAAGTGAAATGGGAAATCATGGGGCTGGTCGAAGCTGAGAGGCAAAAGGATGAAATAATCTGATTTATGATTTTTAGAAATCACTTTTATTGCTCTCTGAAGAATAGATATTGTATGAGGGCAGCTGTGGATACTAGATAGTTTAGGGGATTTGCAGTCATCTGGGCAAAGATTAATATTCTATATATTGGGCAAAGGACTAGCGACATTTGAAATTCAGAAGTTAGCACGCTTTGAAACAAAAGTAAAGGAAGCACTTGGTCCCCATTAGTCCATCACATCTGGAAGGTCTGATTGATTAAACTTGTCACTCTAAGTAAGATAAAGTAGCAGAAGCAGGCACTGATTCATCTGGTTCATTGGTTAGATGTCCAGCCCTATTTTGCTGACCCTTCCTGGGATGGAAAGCATGGGACCTGCACAACTGTCTTATAAAAGGAGAATCCAAAAATCTGATACTCATGAAAGCCGTATCCATCCCAGAGGGAAGCATCCTCTCACCCTGAGGCCAAAGATGATTTGGAAGTTTTTAAATGTGGCTGCAAATTATTTGACACTCCTATCCAGACGGGGGGTCTGTGGTCCCTCCCCTTGACACAGGTTTGTGATTGCATCAACCAATAGAGTATAGCAGAGGTGATGCTACGTGACTTGCCAGGCTAGGTCATAAGAGGCCACGCAATTTCCATCCTTTTCCTCGGACCACTAGCTCTCGGAGCCCTGCTCCACCGTAAATGAAGTCTGACTCTCACGAGGCTGCCATATCATAAAGAAGCTCAAGGCACACACAGCGACTGTGGGCAGTTACTCTGATCAGCAATCT
This sequence comes from Myrmecophaga tridactyla, assembly GCA_004026745.1. Lineage (NCBI taxonomy): Eukaryota > Metazoa > Chordata > Mammalia > Pilosa > Myrmecophagidae > Myrmecophaga > Myrmecophaga tridactyla. The sequence goes on along the minus strand of PVIY010048020.1, from coordinate 642 downwards.
CAGCCCAGCCCAGTCTTTCGGTCACACCTGCCCAGGTCCAGGGCATGTGAGTGGAGAAGTTACAAGATGATTCCAGCCCCGAGCCACTTGAGTCCCGCTCACACCCCCAGCTGAGGCAGAGACAAGCCATTCCCACCACAGCCTGTCCAAAATCTTAGCCCACAGAATCCAGGGGCATAGCAAAATGATTGCCGTTTTACACCAGTTTGGGGTGGTTTGGTATGCAGCAGCAATAGGTAACTGGGACAGACGGAGAATGATGGCAGGTTTTTTTAAATTAATTTATTTATTAAAAAAATTAAGAACAAACAAACAAAAACATTAATGTATCATTCCATTCTACATATATAATCAGTAATTCTCAATATCATCACATAGTTGCATATTCATCATTTCTTAGAACATTTGCATCAATTCAGAAAAAGAAATAAAAAGACAACAGAAAAAGAAATTAAACGGTAACAGAGAAAAAAAAGATTATACATACCATACCCCTTACCCCTCCCTTTCATTGATCACTAGCATTTCAAACTAAATTTATTTTAACATTCGTTCCCCCTATTATTTCTTTTTATTCCATATGTTCTACTCGTCTGTTGATAAGGTGGATAAAAGGAGCATCAGATACAAGGTTTTCACAAT
>PVIY010048019.1:0-17532 GCA_004026745.1 Myrmecophaga tridactyla | reverse complement strand
GTCCCCAGAGAAGAAAAGGCAACAAAGATGTGAGTGTCCCTGTGTGTGTGTGTGTGAGGGTGTGTGTGTGAGTGTCTGTGTGTGTGAGTGTGTGTGTCTGTGTGAGTTGTGTGTGCATGTGTGTGTGTGTCTGTGTGAGTGTGTGTGTGTGTGTGTTTAATTTGATAACTGGGAGAACATAACGCAGGGCCAGGACCCGGGCTGCCTTGAGAGTAGGCGGCATCCGCATGTCCCTGCGTCTTCCGCGTCCGGGAGCACCGCCCGCCCCTGCTCGTCCCTCTCGCGTTCATCCCTAACCATTTACACAGCGGCCACCGCAGACGGGGAGGGCAGCTGCACCGGGTGGTGGTGGACGGGCCACCTGCGGCCAGGGACAGCTGCGATTGATGTGCGTGGCGTGGGGGTGGGGCGGGGCGGGGCCCGCTGCCCCGAGGCAGGAAGGGAACAAAAGATGCCTCAAGTTGCGAGTTGGGAAGGTAGAAACACAATCCCACGTGGGGCCTCACTCAGCCCTGCCGGATATGTGCAGTGACGCCCTGTTCTACTTCCTCATCCCTCTCTGGTGTCTACTGTCACTCACCCTGAGGATTCTACCAGATGGTACATTGGACGCAGGCGCTAGCCCGTCCTGTACTGTGGCTGTTTGTGCGGGCTGTGTAGATAATGTCTTCGGGTGGGATGGGGTTGTTAAGAAATATAAATACCTACACAGAGGTCCTGACTCCATGGACTGAAGGCATCAGTGTTGCTGAAAAGCCCTCCAGGACATTTTGATGCAGCATCAGCCTGGAGAACCACTGAACCCCATTAAGTGCCTCACTGAACAGGTAGGGAAACTGAGGCACCCCAGGTGAGGCTGACCTCTAAAGGCCCTTCCAGCTGACAATCTGGCAGAAGCTGGAAGGTATCCTGGGACTGGGAGTCAGACACACCTGGGCTTAAATCCTAAATATGTCTCTCACTAGCTGTGTGACCTTGGGCAAGTCCCTGTACCTCTCTGAACTTCTCCTGTATGGAATGATACCCACTGACCGGGTTGTGTGAAGAACTTGGGGGCCACTGAATCCAAAGTGCTCACCCCAGGTCTGGGCACAGATGAGGCCCCGTCACTGTCAGTGACTGTCCCTGGGACTCTGGTCATGGTGGACCCAGCTGAGCCCTGCAGGTAGCATCTGGGAAGTCATGCTCTGTGCCATTCCTGGACTCATGAGGTTCTCTCTGCACCTCCTTCTCCGAACTTGCTGTTCCTGCAGCATCTCCTCCCCCAAGGCTTGCAGTGACTCCGTCTGCTCGCCCCTCCTGATAAATCTCCCTTTCCTTCTCCCACTTAACAAACAGCTTCACTTAAAAAGCCATCTGGGAGGATGGATGGCACAGGGCACATTTTGTAGAATAAGTTTTCGGGAAGAAGAGCCAAGAAATTAAAGGCACAGCACTTAGATTCCAATCTTATTAGGCCCCATAACTCTGACCCTAGGAGAATTGTATTTCTATATTATGAATTCATCCCTCACCCTTACCTGCTCACTGTTCAGGGGTTTGTTCTCATTTGTCTTTTAAGCACATTCTCCTTCCTCGTCAGCTCACTGTAAACTCCTTTATCTTTCATCAGGGATGGCTGATGAGTCCAAACCCAAGACTCTTCACTCTTGTGCAATTGCTATCCTCTCCCACCTCTGGAAGCTTCTCCACTCTCCCTACAGGAGTTCTGAGTGAAGATTTGACTTCTTCTATGGCATCTCTTAGGGAGATTTGGGGCCATTGGGTAGATGCTCTGTGAATGAGTGGTATTTCCAATGTTGGATGGATGGATTGACTTGGGGAGGGCTAATGAGTTCCCCATCACTGGGAGTATATGCAGAGGATGGACGAGCCCTCAGCAGGGATGCCTAAGCGGAGGCGAAATAGTAGAGTGGCTGAAAGCAAGGGTTTTGGAGACAAAAATCTGTGCCAAGCCCTGGCTGTGCTGTTTACATGGTGTCTGACCTTCAGCAATCCACAGTTTGATGTAAAATTTTCTTCAGCTATAAAATTGGATAAATTTGTAGTTCCTATATCACAGGGTGTCATGGACACTGGGTGACATAATGTGTGAAAAGCACTTAACACCATGCCTGGAACAATTTGTACTTAATAAATAATGATATTATCATTATCAGAAAGTATTAATTGCCTTTGAGAAATCTAAGATTCAAAATTGCTATAGTTTTAAAACCTAAGACTATGAGTTTCTATGATTTAATTATGCCAAGATTATATCACTCCTTCAGATTCTGAGGCTTTAAATATTATAATTTTGGGACTTATGTCCAAAGCATACTAACAGAGAATGAATTTATACTTCCACCTGGACAATGAGAAAAAAAAAAACTAAACAGAAAAATATATGTAACAATAGTTTTCAAGCCTAGATAGCAGGCAATGAAAGAGTGATCTGTAAGAAGAGGGAAATAAAGAAGGTGAATCTTATGATGTCCCTTGCATACTGCCTTAGGAGAATTTCCAGGTCACAGCATATGGAGAAAAATTAAATAGAGCCCAACGGAATCACTGAATTGAGGAGAGGAGCTGAGAATTAGGGAAGGCTTTGACTACTAAAGTTCACAAGGACAAAACCAGAGAGAAGACAGCTGCACAGAGGAGAAAACTCCAGAGATGTGCAGAAGTCCTCTTTCAGTACCCTTTGACTGAGCACTGGTCAATGCACGTGTGTATGAAAAATAGGGGAAAAAACCATTCGAGAGTATTAGAATTAATGGCAGCCAGCACAAGTGCAGGGCCAGAAATAGTGCCTGTGCTACCAGTGAGATTGAAAATTCTCAGAATCCTTGGGGTGTTGGGTAGAGTACTCAAAAGGGTCCTGTCTCAGCATAGTGGAGAATCATTAGCTCTAATCTAAATGGTACTGTTTTTGCTTAATATCTGTTAAAAGCAAGACCCCAAACAGTTTTGTTTTCAAGTAATTTAAATAAAAAGCCTTAAGAATTTGTATAGGAATACAAAAATATCCAACACCCTCCAGGGTAAAATTCAAAATGTCTGCCATCCAAACAAAAATTGCCGGACATACAAAGAAGTTGGAAAACATAACTGTTAATGAGGAGAATAATCAATCCACTGAAACCAACTTAGAACAAGTACCAATAGTAGAATTAGCAGAAATGGGCATTAAAGTAGTATTAATGGTTTTCCATAGTTTCAAAAAGGTTGTAAGTAGAGGTACAAAAGGTATAAAAGACACAAATTGAATTTCTAGAGATGAAAATTGCAATGCCTGAGGTGTAAAATTCACTAATGGGATTAACATTTAAACTAGACATTACAGAAGAGAAACAGTGAATGTGAAGCTATGGAAATAGAAATCATCCAAAATGAAATACATAGAGAAAAAATAATTTTCAAGGATTGATTATCATCAGTGAGTTATGGGTTAACTTCCAGAGGCCTAATATACATGTACTTTGGGTCCCTGAAGGAGGGAGAAGAGTACAGATAATTATTTGAAAAATTAATAGCCGGAAAATTATAAACACACAGAAACAAGAAGCTTAAGTTATCATAAGCTGAAGAAATATGAAAACACTACACTGAGACACATCATAAAGTTACTTATAATGAATGATAATGAGAATATCATAAAAGCAGCCAGAGAATAAAGACATTAAATACAGGGTAACAAAGGTAAGGATGACAACAGATTTCCCCTCATGAACAATGGAAATCAGAATATGATAGAGCAACATCTTTAATGTGCTGAAAGGGGGGAAAGAGCCATCAATTTAGATTGCTATACTAAGCAAAAATATCTTTCAAAAATGACAAAATGCAGATGTTTTCACACATACAAAAGATGTAAGAATTAATGACAGAATCCTACAAGAAATGATGAAGGACGTTGTACTGGGTTGTAACTTTTATGGACCCCAGAAAAGCCATGTTCTTTTTACCCAATCTTGTGGGTACAGACCTATTGTTGGGTGGGAACTTTTAATTAGATTGTTTCCATGGAAATGTAACCCACCCAATTTTAGATGGAGATATGACTCACCCAATACAAAGTGGGGCTTAATCCTTTACTGGAGCCCTGTATGCAGAGAATAAAAGGCAGAAAACATAGAGAGAGCTCAGAGCAGACAGAGATGTTTGGAGATGCTTAGAGACAGAAGCTCAGAGGGGCAGCCACTAGAACCAGGAGCTGAAAGCGATGAAACCTGGGAGCAAAGGGCCAGCAGATTTTACCATCTGCCTTCCCATGTGACAGAGAGATGAGCTTCACCTTTCCTGAGTGAGGGTATTCTCTTGTTGATGCCTTCATTTGGACATTTTCATGGCCTTAGAATTGTAAATTGTACTTAATAAGTCCCTTTTATAAAAACCAATCCATTTCTGGTATATTGCATTCTGGCAGCATTAGCAAACCAAAACAGAAGTCTTTCCATGAAGAAGTAAAACAACACCATGGGAAAATATGTATCTATTCAAATGAATAAAGAGTGTCAAAAATGATAACGGCTATTAGTGAACATATAATATAATTTCCTTATTATTTAACATCCTTAAAATATAATTGGTAGCTTAATTGTTTAAACAAATATTTTATAAATATATTATGAAGTTTATAACATGTGCATAAGTAAAATAAGTGGCAAAAATAGGATAAAGGGGCGGGCCATGGTGGCTCAGTGGCAGAGTTCTCACCTGCCATACTGGAGACCTGGGTTCGATTCCCGGTGTCTGCCCATGCCAAAAAAATTAATAATAATAATAATAATAGCATAAAGGCTAGGAAGAGAGAAATAGAAATATACTATTGTAAGGTTCTTATGCTGTATGTGAAGTGGTATAGTTTCACTTGGAAATAGACTGTTGTAAGCTACAGATATATATTATAAACTCTAAAGCAACCCCAAAAGTAACAAAACAAAGAGTTACAATTAATAAGCCAATGGAGGAGATAAAATGGAATTCTGAAAAATAATCAAAAGAAGACAGATAAAGAGGAAAAAGGGAACAAATAAGAGATGGAAAAAATAGGAAAAAGTAGAAAAATATAAGCTTAAACCCAAAGATACCAATAACCACATTAAATGTAAATGGTTTAAACTCCACAAATAAAAAAGACATTATGAGTTTGGATTAAAAATCATAGACAAATTATATGCTGCCTATATTAAACAGACTTTAAATATAAAGACATAAATAAGTTAAATTTAAAAAGATGGCAACTACATCATGATAACATTAATTAAAAGGAAACTGGAGGGGTGTATTAATATCAGACAATATGATTTCAGAAGAAAGGATATTAGAGGAAAAAGAAACATATTTCATTATGATGAAGGGGTCAATACCTCCAAATTACCTAATAATCCTAAATGTTAAAAATACTTGAAGGTAAAAAAAAAAAACAGTGGAATTGCAACAAGAAAAAGAAAAATCCACCATTACTGTTAGAAATTTCAATACCTTCTCTTAATAACTGATGGATAATCAGCAAGGATATATAAAATTTGAACAATGTTACTGACTAACTTGACCTATATGACATCTATGGAACACTCTACACCAGAACAGGAGAATACACATTCTTTTCAGAAAGATATGAAACATTTATAGAGATAGATTATTGTAGTAGATTGAATCATGTGCCACACTGAATATCATGTTCTTCATCTTAGTCCATGTTCTTGTGGGTATGAGCACATTTGTAAACAGAACCCTTTGAAAATGTGTTATCAGTTAAGGTGTGGACTCATTTGCTAATAGAACATCTAAGATCCTATTTAGGTGTGGCCAACCTGAATCACAGTGGGCCTTGCTTCATGGTACTGGAGACCTTATAAAGAGAAAGTCACAGGAAGAAGCGAGAAGTCAGTGGAAACAGGAAGAGCAGACACAGGCAGAGCCCGAGGACATCACTATGTCATGAAGAAAGAGGAACTTCAAGGAAACTTCAAGGAACATCAGGGATTGTAGCAGGCTAGCACCAGACTGCTGCACAATTCATGGAGACAGCATGACTTTGTTGGTGCCTTGAAGTTGACTTCTAGCTCCAAAACTGTGAGCTAATAAATGCCTGTTGCTTACACCACCCATGGCACAGTTTTTGTCATAGCAGCTCTGGCAAACTAAGACAAGTATATTCTGGGTCATAAAAGAAGTCTCAGAAATTTTGAGTGCCTAAAAACCATACAGGGCATATACTCTGTCCATAATGGGGTTAAATGAAAGATGTCACAAATAAATGACTTTAGTTTCCACCTTAAGAAACTAAGAAAAAGAAAATTAAACCTAAAGCAAGCAGAAGAAAAGACATCAACACACCAGCCCAGATATCAATAAAGTAGAAAAAAAGAAAGAAATACAATGAAACCAAAAGCTCATTCATTGAGAAAACAATATAACCTCTAGCCAGATGGATCAAGAGAAAAAAACCCAGAAGACACAAATTACCAGTATCAGGAATGAGGGACGTGATATCACTACAGGTTTTACAAACATTAAAGTGATAATAAAAGAAATATTATGAGCAACTTTATGTCAATAAATTCTACAATTTAGATGAATGAACAGATTCATTAAAAGGCATACTTCTGAAACTCACATTCAAGAAGAAATAGATAATCTTCATAGCCTCTCCTTTATCAATTAAAGAGATTGAATTTGTACTTAAAAATCTTTCCACAAAGAAATTTCCAGGCTCAGATGCCTCCACTAGAGAATTCTATAACACATTTAAGGATGAAATAATAGAGAAGGAAACACTTTTCAACTCATTCTATGAAGCCAGTGTTGTCCTGATAGCAAAACCAGACAGAGACTTCACAAGGAAAAAAAGTCTATAGATACAATCCCTCATGAACATAGATGCAAAATTTCAAAACAAAACTTTTATAAGACAAAAATAAAAATCCATGATCAGCAGAGAATCTGATAAAATTCAACATCAATTTCTGATTTAAAAAACAAAAATTGTTAGTAAAGTAAGAATAGAAGGGTACTTCCTCAATCTAATAAGGAACATTTATGAAAAAAAAGTTCTATGGCTAACATCATACTCGCTGGAGGGAAACAGAATTCTTCAACCTAAAATCAAGAAGGAAACAATGATGTCTGATATCACTACTTTTATTCAATATGATATTGGGGTTTATAGCTAGTACAATAAGGCAAAGAAAAGGAGAAAAAATTAATAAAAGACATTCAGATTGGGAGGAAGAAATAAAACTGTTTTCAGATGACATGATTGTGTAAGTAGAAAATTTGATGGAATTTACAGAAAATACTGGAATTAATAATGAGTTTAACAAGGTTATAAACTACAATTTAATTTCTATACACTAGAAATGAACCATTGGAAATTTAAATAAAATTATCAATTTACAATTGAACCAAAAATGAGACACACTTAGAAATAAATCTGGCAAAATAAATGCAAGTCTTATATACTGAAAGCTACAACATTGCTGAGAGAAATTAAAGAAGACCTACATAAATGAGGTCATGGGTTGAAAAACTCAATTTTTTTAGGATGTTGATTCCCCCCCAATCATTTTATAGATTCAGTTTGATCATAGCCAAAATACTAGTTAGCTTTTTAAGGAGAAACTGATAAGCTGTGTTTCAGTTTGCTAAAGCTGCCATTATGCGATATATCGGAAATGGATTGGCTTTTACTATGGGGATTTAGTAACTTAAGATTTACAGTTCTTAGGCCATAAAATGTTTAAATTAAGGGATCAACAGGATGACACTTGGACTCTGAAGACAGGCTGCTGGCATCCAGGACTTCTCTGTCACTTGGGAAGGCACATGGCCAGTGGCTGCTTGTCCTTCACTCCTTTCTGGGTCTTGCTGCTTTCAGGTTCTGACTTCAATCACTCTTTCAGCTTCTGGGGTCCTTGCTTGCCTTTCTGGGCCATTTCTCTCTAAGCTCTCTTGGCTTTTTCTGTTCTTTATCTTCTCATAAAGGACTCCTATAAAAGGATTAAGACCTACCTTGAGTGGGCTGGGTCACATCTCAAATTGAAATAACCTAACCAAAAGGTCTCACCCACAACAGGTCTGCACCCACAGGAAGGGGTTAAAAGAACATAACCTTTTCTGGGATACATAGCTTCCAAACCTACACAAGCTGATTTTTAAATTTATATGGAAACGCAAAGACCTAGAATAGCTAAAACAACTTTGGAAAAAAGAATAGCCAGAGGGCTACCTTATTTTGTTATTTATTATGAAATAGCAGCAATCAAAGTTGTGGTATTAGCATCAAAGTAGACAAAATAGATTAATGGAACAGAATAAAGGTTACGGAAACAAACCCATGCATATGTGGACAACGGATTTTTGTTAAAGGGTCAATGGTAATTCAATGAAGAAAGATAGTCACTTCACCAAATAGTCCTGAAACATTTGGATATACCCATGAAAAAAGAAAATAACAACAACCAAAGCAGCAGTAAATACCCTTTGATCCAAACTTCATACTCCATGCAAAAATTAACTCAATGTGGATCATAGACCTAAATGTAAAATCTTAAACTGTTATCCCTCTAGGAAGAACATGGAGGAAAAGTCTTTGTAGCCTAAGGTCAGGCAAAGATTTCTCAGATATAACAGTAAAAGCATAATCTAAAAGAAAAAAAAATGATAGATTGGATTACATCAAAATTAGGAAACTTCTCTTCGAAGGACACTTAGGAGCATGAGATTATCAGCTACAGATTACAAGAAAATATTTGCAAAGCCTACAATAATATAAGGCTTATATGTAAAATATTTTTAAAAAGCTATCAAAACTCAATAGTATGTAAGCAAGTAACTCAATTTAAAAATTCGTAAAAGATTTGAGCAGACACTTCAAAGGAAACATATGGATGGCAAAGAAGCACATGAGAAGATGTTCAATATCATTAGCCATTAAGAAAATGCAAATTGAAACTGCAATGAGGTACCACCACAAACCTATTAGGATGCCTAAAATGAAAAAGTCTGACCATGCCAAGTGATGATGATGTGGAGCTATTGGGACTCTTGTATACCACTGTTAGGAATGTAAAATGGTACAAGTAGTTTGGAAAAGAGCTTGACAGTATATTAACACTTGCCATATGATTCATCTATTCTAGTTCTAGATATTTACCAAAGTGTGGTGACTTGGAGTTATATACCCTGGAAAAACATGTTCTTAACACATGGGTGTGAGCCCATTGTAAATAGGACATTTTGATGAGGTTATGACAGTTAAAGTGTGGCCCAACTTTATCAGGGTGGACTTAATCCTTTCACTGGAGGCCTTAAAGAGAAGGCCACACCTAGGGCAATATATAAGATTCTATGAAGGTTCCATGCACTAGGATAACTTTCTAGAAACCTACAACCTCTAGAGAGGTCCCTGAAACCTAGAGGGCCCAGCCCACTAGAACATCAGCTAGTTCTACCTCCTTACCCCATATTATTGACAGCCCCTTCCAACATGAAAAAGTTAGAATGGGCATAGCCAAATGCCCCGAAAGAGTGGAACAGAAAGATCAAAGGTGATGGTGGAGTTATACAGAGAAGGTAGGGTTTAATAAACGAATATGATTGCTGAATGATTAAATTGATATTTCTTTTAATCTCCAGTATCTTAGAGCAGCTAGAAGAAAAAATCTGAAATTGTGGAATTGTAACACATACCAACTCTGAAATCTGTTCTACAACTAATTGTGCTGTGCTTTGGAATTTATTGCTTTTTTGTATGTGTGTTTTTTTTCACAAAAAAGTCAATTGTGGTGATAAAAAATATTTATCCATTCTAGCGTCCTATATTCTGGAGCAGTTAGGAGGAAAAATCTGAGAGGATGGTATGGTAGCCCATAACACATTCTGGGATCTGCCCTGTAGTTATTTGTGGAGGAGTGCTTTGAAAACTATTGATGTTTTCTTTCTTTGCTTTGCATATATGTTATATGATACAATTAAAAAAGTTAAAAAAAGAAGTCCATAGAGAGGGAAGCCATGGGGAAAAGCTATAAGCTGTAAGCCAATGGAACACAGAAGAGAAGGGAGAAGACATCTTCTTGTGCATTGCTATATGACAGAAAGGCCAAGAAACCACAGAGATTGCTGGTTAGCCAGAAGATACTGACCTGGGAGAAAGCACAACTAATGAATAAACTGAACAGGAAATGATGAGTAATATAACATTACAACCAAAAGATTAAATTAAATACAAAAGAAGGCAGCAATGGAGGAATTCAGGAGTAAAAAAGATATGACATATAGAAAACTAATAGCAAAATAGTAGAAGTTAAGACTTCCTTATCAGAAACCACTTTAAATGTAAATGAATTTAACTTTCCAATCAAAAGGCAGAGATGGGCAGTATGAATTAAAAAAAAAGATCCAATTTTATGCTCTATACAAGAGACTCAATTTGGATCCAAAGACACAAAAATGTTGGAAGAGAAATTATAGAAAAATATGTTCCATGCAAATATTAACCTAAACATCTTGAGTGGCCATACTAATATCAGCTAAGATAGACTGTAAGTCAAAAATTGTTATAGGAAACAATAAAATACATCACATATTGATAAAAGGGTCCATCCATCAAAGAGATATAGCAATTATAAACATATCAAACAGTAACAGCCCCCAAATCTATGAAAATTTGACAGAATTGAAGGGAGAAATAGATGGTAATAAAATAAATAGAAGAAGACCTCAATACTCTACTTTCAATAATGGATAGAAAATCGAGACAGATGGTCAATAAAGAAATAGAGGATTTAAGCAACAACTTTAGGCCAACTGATGGACATATATAGAACACGCCAATACTCCATACAATAGCAACAGAATACACATTCTTCTCAAGTGCACGTATAGCATTTTCCAAGAAAGACTATATGTTAGGCCACAAAGAAAGTCTCAACAATTTTTAAAAGATTGAAATCATACAAAGTATCTTCTCTGACCACAATAGAATGAAATAGAAATCAACAACGGAAAGAAAATTGGAAAATTCACAAATATATGTTAATCAACAATACACTCTTTAATAAAAAATGTGTTGAAAAAGAAATCAGAAGGGATTTAAAAAACATCTTGAGATGAATGAAAATGAAAACAACACACCAAGACTTATCGTTGGGACAGCAAAAGCGGTACTAGAAGAAAATGTGTAACTACATCAAAAAAAGAAGAAAGATCTCAAATCAATAATTAAAATTTACATCATAAGGATCCAGAAAAAGAAGGGCAAACTTAACCCAAAGCTAACAGAATTGAGGAAAGAATAAAAGTCAGAGTGGAGATGAACAGAATAGAGAATGTAAAAAAAATTGAGACAATCAGTGAAACCCAAAGTTGCTTTTTTAAAAGATAAAAAAATTGGCCAGTTTTTGCTAGAGAGATTAATAAAAAAAGATAGAGAAGATGCAAATAACTAAAATCAGAAATGAAAGTAGGGACATGACTATCAACCTTACAGAAATAAAAAGGATGATAAGAGAATTCTACAAACAATTGTACACCAATAAATTTGATAAGCTATATGAAACACCCAAATTTTGAGACATTCAAGTTACTAAAACTGACTCAAGAAGAAATAGAAAATCTGAACAGACCTTTAACAACTAAAGACAGTGAATTGGTAATAGAAAATCTCCCATCAAAACAGACCAGATGACTTACTGGTAAATCCCACCAAAAATTTAAAGAAGAATTAACACTAATCCTTCTCAAGCCCTTTAAAAAAATAGAAGAGTAGGGAACACTTCCTAATTAATTTTCCTAATGTCAATATTACCCTGCAACCAATACTAGACAATGACATCACAAGAAAAGAAAACTTCAATATATCACTTATAAATATAGATACAAAATCCTCCACAAAGTACTATCAAATTGAATCTAACAGCATATTAAAAAGATTTATTCCAGGATTGCAAGAGTAGCTCAGTATAAGCAACTCAGTTAAATATAACACATAAGAATGAAGGAAAAAACCTCATGGTCATCTTAAATGGTGCAGAAAAAAACATTTAACAAAAAATCAACACCTTTTTATGATAAAAGCAATAAGTAAACTAGAAATATAGCTCCTCAGCATGGTAAAAGAGTTTATGAAAAATGCACAGTTATCCTCATCATGGTAATTGATGAAATTGAAAGTGTTCCCTCTAAGTTTACGAACAAGACAAGGATTTCCACTCTTGCTACTATTATTCAGCATTGTATTGGAAGTTCTAGCCAGAACAATTACGCAAGAAAAATTAACAAAATGAATCCAAATTGGAAGGGAGGAGCAAAATTATATTCACAGATGATGTGACCCTATATATATCGAAAATCTTAAGGAATCCACAAAAAGACTATTGGAGCTGATAAATGAATTCAACAAAGTTGCAGGGTACAACATCAACATGCAAAAATCAGTTGTTTTTCTGTACAACAGCAATGAACTATCTGAAAAGGAAATTAAGAAAATTTCATTTACTACAGTATACAAAAGAACAGAATACCTAGGAATAAATTTAACCATGGGGCTGCAAGACTTGTATACTGAAAATTACAAAATATCCCTGAAAGAAATTAAAGAAAATTTAAGTGAATGGAAAACTATTCTATGTTCATGTCTACTACTAAAAGTGATCTACAGAGTCAATGCCATCTCTATCAAAATTCCAATGGTTTTTAATGTTGAAATGGAAAATCCAATCCTCAAATTCATATGGAATTGTAAGAGACCCTGACTAGCCAAAACACTATTAAAAAAGATGAATAAAGTAGGAGAATTCACCCTTCTTGATTTGAAAACTGACTATAAATCTATATTAATCAAAACATATAGTACTTGAATAAGACTAGATATACAGATCAATGGAATAGAATAAAAACTCCAGAAATAAACTCATTCAGCTCTGGTCAACTGATTTTTTCTTGAGAACCTCATACAAAACCTCATACAATGCACAAAAAGTAACTAAAAATGGATGAAAGATCTAAATATAAGAGCTAAAACCATAAAATTTATACTAATAATAGACACAAATACAATATTCATGACCTTGCACTTGGCAGTGGTTTCTTAAACCTGACTTCAACCGCATGAGAAACAAAAGAAAAAACAGATAGTTTTGACTTCATCAAAATTAAAAACTTTTGTGTTTCAAAGGAAACTATTAAGAAAGTGCAAAGACGACTAATGGAATGAAAGAACATATTTGAGAATCATATATCTAATAAGGAACTTGTATTCAGAACATATAAAGGACCCAACAATTCAACAATAAAAAGACAAATGATCCAATTAAGAAATGGCCAAAAGAAAGGTTTCTTAGACTTTATACCCAAAGCACAGGTAACAAAAGAAAAAACAGAAACATGGGACCTCCTCAAAATTAAAAACTCCTGTGCTTCAAGAGACTTTGTCAAGAAAGGGAAAATGCTGCCTATGCATGGGAGAAAAATTTGGAAACCACATATCTGATAAGAGTTTAAAATCCAGAATATATAAAGAAATCCTACAAGTTGACAATAAAAATACAGACAACCCAATTGAAAAATGGGCAAGGGACTTGAATAGACATTTTTCCAAAGAGGAAATACAAATAGCCAAAAAACACATGAAAAGAGGCTCAACATCATTAGCTATTGGAGAAATGCAAATCAAAACCACAAGATATCATTTCACACCTATGAGAATGACCACTATTTAATGAACCATGAGCTACAAGTGTTGCAGAGGACGTGAAGAAAGAAGAACACTCATGCACTGCTGGCGGAAATGTAAAATGGTGCTGTCATTGTGGAAGACAGTTTGGCAGGTTCCTCAAGAAGCTAAATATAGAACTTCCATGTAATCTGACAATTTTGCTACCGGATATATACCCAGAAGAACTGAAAGTGAAATAAGGCAGATACAATGGACAAATACTGTATGATCTCTTTAATACAAACTAAATATAATAAGCAAACTCAGAATCAAGAGTATAGGTTACCGGGAGATGGAATGGAGGGAGAGAATGGGGATCTGATGCTTAATTAGTGCAGAATTTCCTTTTAAGTTGATTACATATGTTTGGAAATGAATAGAGGTGATGGTAGCACATTACTGCTACTATACTGTATAGCATGACATATACTGCTAAATAATTAACAGCGCTGAATTATGTGTGTGAATGTGGATGAAAGGGGTAGTTTTCGGCCATGTATGTCACTAGAAGGAAAGCTAGAGGATGACACATGGGACCGTATAACACAGTGAGTTCTGCTGTGGATGATGATGGTGGCTAATAGTAAAAATATAAGAATATTCTTCCAAGAACTAGGACAAATGTATGCCATTATTAAAAGGTGTTAATATTAAGGTGCTATATGGGAAAACTACACCTAATGCAAACTATGGGTCATAATTAACAATAATGTTTTAATATTATTTCAATATAAATAAATCTATATAGACTATTGATTAGTGATTATGTAGGGCTGGGGAAGGATAGAGGGATTGAGAAATGACTGCTAAGGGATATGGGGGTTTTTCTTTCTGGAGTAATGAAAATGTTCTAAAATTTATTGTGGTGATGAAAGCACAACTCTGTGATTATACTAAAAGCCATTGATTATATACCTTGGATGAATTGTATGGTATGTGAATATATATCTCAATAAAATTGCTTAAACAAACAAACAAAAAAGAAATGGCCAAAGGATCTGAACAGACATTTCTCTAGGAAAGATATGCCAGTGGCCAGGAAGCATGTGACAAGATGATTAGCCTCACTTGTCATTAGGGTAATGCAGCCAAAATCCTAAGGAGATACCATATTGGCTCACAGGATGGCTACAAAACAAACAAAAACTGGAAAATAAATGTTAGCAACGATATAGGGAAATTAGAATCCTTGTATATGCTGGTGGAAATGTAAAACTGTGCAACCACTGTGGAATACAGTTTGGCAGTTCCTCAATACACTGAACATTAGAATTACAATATGACCCAGCAACTCCTGGGTAAATGCCCACAATAATTGAAATCAGCTGTTGATAGAAACTTGTGTGTGGGTATTTATAGCAGCACTGTTCACAATAGCCAAAAAATGGAAGCAACTCAAAATATCCATCAATTGATGAATAAAGTAACACATTGTGGTATATACATGCAATGGAGTATTATTCAGCCATAAAAATGAAGTATTGATACATGCTTCAACATGGATGCACACTGAAAACATTATGCTAGCTGAAATAAGTAGACAGGGAAAGAACATACTGTATGATTCCATTTATATGACGTATCCATAGCAAGCAAATCTATACAGGCAGAAAGTAGATTAGTAGTTGCCAGGAGCTGGTGGGGATGGGAAATGGGGACTGATTGCTTAGTGAGCTTGAGATTTCGTTTTGGGGGGATGAAAATATTCTGGAACTAGACAGTCATGATAGTAGCATAACATTATGAATGTACTAAATGTCACTAGCAGTAAATTTTATATTATGGGTATTTTATCATTATTAAAATAAAACAAACAACCTTGGAAGGCTGCTGGCAGATACTTGAGTGAATGGAGCCCCACTGTCCAAGGTCCATGGGTTCCTGTGGGTCTGGCTGCTGGCTGCTCCCCCTCCTCCTGCTCTTTCCTCGCCTACTAGCTGGTCCCAGTTCCATTCTTTAGTCCTACACCTGACTCGTACCTCAGGAACTTTGCACATGCTGTTCCTGCTTCCTAGATCACTCTGTGCTCCACGCTTTAGATAGTCAGCTCCTTCAGGTCTCGACTTCAGTATGAGTTCCTAAAAGCCCCCCAATCTGAGTTAGGTCCCTTCACCATCCTTCCGCACAGCCTCTGTACCTGGGGTTATCGGCCACATCTCAAGGTGTAGCTATACTCATCTGTGTGATTCTTCCTCGAATGGTCATGGCCCCTTCCTGACTGTGAGCCCCAGGAGAGTGGGCATCTTGTCCAACATGCTTGCTTCTCACCCTTGCACCTAGAGCAAATAAGTGTCCAGTAAGTGACCTGGATGTGTAAGTGGAACTTTATCCCGGGGAGGGAGGAAAGAATTAAAACGTCCTTGTTCTTCAGGTAGAACAGAAATAACTGAGAGTGTTTGCTTATTGTTTTTATTTTAGGGGTGGTGGTTGTTTTTATTTTATGTTTTTAACTCACATGGAGTAATAAGAACTGGTAATTCCAGCTCCTATCTCTGATTTATGCCTCTATGACTTCAGCCTTGAGGACAGGAATCATTTCATATTTAAGCAGTATTAGAACTAAAATACTCTCAGGGGAGTCGGCTTATGTTGGATGCAGAGATTAATTATCTGCACTGCTAATTAGATTAGGAAAACAAACTGGTCTCAGGGGAGGGCTGCTTTAATGTCCTACTAACCTGCCAGGGGGGTACAGCTTTACCTGCTGCACCCTTGCCCATACCTACCACACCTTGCCTACCTGCATCTCCCCAGCTTCCTCACCCAGCCTTTCCCTCGAAGGCAGAACAGTGGCCAATACCCAGAGATGGAATTAGCCAACTTCACCCTTAAATCCTCAAGTGAATTCAGAAAACCAAGGGCTTCCTGGATCCTCTCCTACACAGCAGGCAATATGGGAAACAGTAAGGATTATTGAGGGCAGGTTGGGGGCATCTTTAAATTGTCAGCCCCATCTGTTCTCCTGGTGGAGACAGGATATGTCCCTTTGCTCCCATTAAATCTGCTCAATTCAACCAGCATTTGTCATTTTCATTACCATCCTCAGCGCCATCACCATCAACCTAGCTACCAGTTCACGGAAGTTCCATGTTTCAGCTACTTTACACACACAACTTCACACCCTGATGGAAAACCTGCAAGGCAAATTGAGGGGCTGACAAGGGCATAAGCACTCATGATTTAGCCCCCATAGACCCTTTAATTTGTACCCAGACCATTTCCTGTGACAGAAACCATCAGAAGTAGCTGGGAGGACCTGGCCATTTTCTTGACATGGATACCAAAGGGCTGAGAGCTTCCATCCACACTCTTGCTTCCCGCAGGCAAACCAGGACAGACAAAGGTTTATTTAAAGCATCCTGGAGGCCTTTCTGATACCACCCACACTGAGCCTGAGGTTTCCTAATGCGTCTTTCCTCAGGGTCAAGGAGGTCAATGCTTGTCTTGTTCTCAGCCTTTCTTGGGCTACTCCCCTCTCCCCAAATTTTGAGTTTTGAGAAACAAAATATGTCCTCTTCTTCCTCATGCCTTGTGAGTTTTCAAGTTTTGCAGCCTTCATAGGTCTCAGCCTGAAGTTTTCACTAAATAAAATATTGGCTATAGAGTGGTAGAGACAAAAGTTCATCCAACAAATCCTGGGACAAAGCAGGGTCAGAGGATGGACAATGTGGTCATTTCTGGCCAAGACAGAGGATAAAGTTGAGCAGACTCTGACCACAGGGACCTGCCTTCATCATTATCATCGTCTTCATATTATCACCATTGTCATCAGCATTCTCA
Source organism: Myrmecophaga tridactyla (assembly GCA_004026745.1). Lineage (NCBI taxonomy): Eukaryota > Metazoa > Chordata > Mammalia > Pilosa > Myrmecophagidae > Myrmecophaga > Myrmecophaga tridactyla. The sequence continues at coordinate 50 of PVIY010048019.1, read as the reverse complement.
TCACTACTCTAACACCCTCACTGCCATCATCACCATCACCACCACCACCA
>PVIY010048018.1:0-17527 GCA_004026745.1 Myrmecophaga tridactyla | reverse complement strand
CCCCTGGGGGGCAGCAGAGCCCCGTTTCCCGTCAAATGGAAGGCAGAGTGAGCCTTCGGGAGAAGGACTAGCTTTCTCAAGAGCAAATGTCAGAGCCAGTTTTCTCCTTTATACAGTGGGGTAAGGATGCCTGCACCCGGGCTTGTGAGGATGAGATGAAGTACCTGGGCAGGCCAAGCACATGGTAGCCCATGGGGGTGCTGCATCAGTTTGCAGCGTGTTCCCTGCAAAGTGGGCTGGGTGGCAAAGACAGGGATGAAGGACTGAACCGTGTAGAGCCGCAAGTTCTGGAAATGATGGGACACAGGTGGGCTAATATTTTGAGGATGACCTCGGCAGAGAGGGATAGAAGTAATCTGATGTCTTGAATGGGTTGGAGGCATCTTGTTTGGATGCAGGCAGAGCTGGCCTGGACCTGCAAGGAGCACTGGGCTTGCTTTCCATCACCACTGAGTAGGGCTGCTGTAGACCGTGCAGCTTACAGCTTCTCTCCCCATGGCGCACTCTGCTTCTGCCTTGCAGCCTCTTTGCTGGTGTCCTGAACGCCCCAGGACACGCCTGCCTCTGGCACTAAGCTGCAGGGCTCTTCCCTCGGGTATCTGTGTGGCTTACTTTCTCATCTCCTCCTGGTCTCTGCTCAAACGTCACCTCAATGAGGTCTTCCCTGGCCCTACTATTTAAACTACACACCCTATGGTAATTATTCATTTTTCTTCATTGCACCTACAAGGATTATGTGTATGATTCAAAAGAATGTGCATTTCCAGTTGTTTGGTTCAATAGTCTATGTATGATCAGTAAGTCATGTTTACTAATTGCATTTTCAAATCTTCTGTATCCTTACTTAAGTTTTTGGTTTGCTTATTCTATCTATTATTTAGAGAATGCATTAAAAATCTCCCTCTGTGGTTGTGGATTTTTCCATTTTTTGCTTTGTAGTTCTATCAATTTTTGCTTTTTATATTTTGAGACCATGTTCTCGTTGCACACAATTGTTGTCTCTTCCTGGTGAAATAACTACCTTTTAAATATATAATTATAAGACATCCTTCTTTGACTCTAGTGTTGGTTTTCTCTTAAACTCTACTGAGTCTGATAATAGTGTGGCTGCACTTATTTTGTGCATAGTATATCTTTTTTCCATCTTTTTTACTTATAATCTTTCTGTACCTTTTATCTTTGAATATATTTCGTGGAAATAGCATATACTCAGTTTAAAAATCCAGTCTGAAAAATTTTGTCTTTTAGTTGGAGTATATGCATTTTAATATAATTGCTGATATATTTAGGTTTAAATGTTTGCTCTTACTAAATGCTTTCCATGTGTCAAGTTGTTCCCTATCACCCTTTCTCTCCCTTTTTTTTTGAGTTTTCTGGCTTGAGTATTTTGTATTATTACCTTACAATATCCACAGATGTTACAACCTGTGTCCTTATGAGTCTAATATGAATTGATAATTATACTCTCTTCCTTGTCAATTCAAGACTCTTAAAGTAATTTAACTCCATTTACCCACCCACCCCTGACTTCCATGCCATTGTGTCATCTCTTTTATTTCTCTTTCTATTTTTAATGGCATAGGAAAGTATTTTTGTTTTATACAGGCAGTATTCATTAGACATACTTTCTTGTTTGTAATTCCTTCCTGACTCTATGACCTTTCATCATGAATAAGTTTTCTTTCTTTTTTTCTTTTTTGGCATGGGCAGGCAGGCTCTGGGAATCAAACCTGGGTCTCTGGCATGGCAGAAGACAATTCTGCCACTGAGCCACCATTGCACTGTCCCTGAATCAGTTTTCTTTTGTCTGAAAAACAGACTTTGTTTTCTCTAGTCTGGGCTTTCAGGTGACAAATTATTTCAGCTTTCGTTTGTCTGAAGATTTCTTTAACCTTACCTTTGTTCTTGAAGGGTATTTTCATTGGGTATAAAATTCTAGGCTGGCAGTTTCTTTCAGCACTTTAAAGAAAACATTCCATTGTCTTTTCACTGCCAATGTTTATGTTGAAATGTCAGTTGTAAGTTTAATTAGTATACCTTTGAAAGTAGTCTGTCTTTTTAAAGTTCTATCTGCTTTGTAGCTTTTTCTTTTTGTTATTAGTTCTCAGCAGTTTTACTGTGAGTGTCTAGGTGTGGATTTCTTTTTATTTATCCTGCTGGAGTTTGTAGTGTTCCTTTAATCTGTGAATTTGATGTCTTTCAACAATTTTTGAAAGTCCTCAGCCAGTATGTCTTCAAATATTGCTTCTGACTCATTTTTCCCCGTTTTCCTCTCTGGAATTCCAAATGCACGTTAGGCCTTTTCACTTAACTCCAATGTCTGACCTTCTTTTTTGTATTTTTCCCTTGTCTTTCTCTACATCATGCTGGATAGTTTTTTCTGACCTATCTTTCTGTTCATAATTCTTTCTTCAATTGCATCTGTTAAACCATCCATTGAGTTCTTAATTTTGAGTATTATATGTTATTTATATTTAGTTTCTTAAAGAAAATATAGTTTCTGGTTCTCTGCTTAAAAACTCTAATTTTGTCTTTTAACTCCTTGAGCATCATAAGGCATAGTTATTTTAAAACCTATATTTGATAATTGCAATATTGGAAGCCCCTGTGTGTCTGTTTCTATTTTCTGCTGTTTCTACTGATCCTTGTTCATGCTATCTCATTGTATCTGGTTGCTTTCTTTACTGTGTGCCAGATACCATCTTTACAAATTGTTTATAGCAACAATTTGCGGCCTAGGATGATCTTATCTTTCTTCAGAGATGACTTATGTTTGCTTGTGCCAGGCACCTGTGTACATTAGCAAACTGGGGCCATCTTAACTTAACATGAAGAACTGAGATGATGTGAAGCTGTGAAGCAATTCCTGAGAAGAGCTCCAGCCCAAAGCAGGTCCCAACCCATGGCCCCCTTGGCAAGCTCTGGGCTCCGGTCCTGGCCCTGTAGGCCGGCAAAGCTGCCAAAAGTCCTGCTCAGCTCTCAGTTGTCCCATCAAAAATTGCCAAATGGCACCAGGTGGAAACTGGCCATAAACTCTAGGCCCACCTCCACGGGCCTCTGTCCTTTCCTAGAGCCTGGTGGCTCTTCACCCCTTGTTATCTCTCCAGTGTCTTCAAGATGATAATTATTGTAGGTTGTCTGTTTTTCTAGTTGTTCTCAGGAAAAGGACTGGTCCGAATTTCCTAGTCCATCATTTTTGGAAGTGGAAGTTACTAGCACTTATTACCATCTGATATACTATTTTAGTAACTTGCTTCCTTCATTGCCGTTCTGTCCACTAGAAGGAAAACTCCATGAAGGCAATGGATTTTGTCTGTTTTGAGTACTGGCATATCCAAAGCATGTAGAACTATCCTTGGCACATAATGGGTACTCAATAACTATTTGCTGAATGAATGCAGGAATCTACCATCTGACTTCATTGCCGCAAAGATTTACCCGACAAGCATCTGCAACTCTATTTTTGTAGACGTATATGAGGTCCAGAAAAGCAAAGTAAGGTGACTTGGGCCAAATTACCACAGTGAATTGGGACAGACAGGACCCAGGGCTTCTGACTAGCATTTCAGGGTACCTGCCCTGAGTCCATACGGCTTATTTCCAGTCTTGGGATCAAGCCTTGCACAAGGACAAGGGTGAAGCAGTGACAGAACTGTTTGCTCATCAGATGACTGATGAAACTGAGAATTACAGGATCAGAAACCCCATGGTCCCAAAGGGCAAATGCAAACAGAGGGCTAACAGGGAATGAGACACTGAGGAGACGACTGCGTTGTTAAAACCAGCCGTTTCGTGCAGCTCGTTTTGTACCAAACCTCCAAAATTATCAACGTATGAACTTAATTTCAGGCAAAAGATAAAGAAATGCCCATGGAACTGCTTGGAGACTAGCAGAAATCTGCACAAAAGCTCACACAGATGGTGATGAGACAGGAAGCTGGGAAATCAATTGTTTCCTCCAAGCTGGCCAGGATGGATACATCAGGGTACAATTCAGGACTGAGTGGTCAGTGAGAATCAGGTTTGGAGCTGAGGCCAATCCATTAGCATGGCAGGCCCAGCGAGCACAAAATTGACCCCAGTCTGTGATTTGTCATTAGCAACCAGGTGGAAGGTTTGTATTTCCAAGAGTTTGGAGAAAAAGCTTCATGGACAGGTTGCTGGTTGACCGGGGAACAAAGGCCCTCCACTGCCTCTCATGCCGCGTGAGCCCCAAAGGACAGTTAAATGTATTTGTCACACAAACACTCACCTGCCTACTCTTCCCACCGGAGTGACAGGCCTCTCATCTCCATATCACCAAATGCAGTACCTAGAACCATGGGCTCTGGACTCAAAGGGGAGTCTGGGTTCAAGTTCAAACAGGAATCTGGTTCACATTTGCCACTTATATTGCTGGCATGGTCTTGGACCAATTTCTTAACTTTATATACCTCTGTGTTCTCATCCACAAAATAGGAGTAACAGACCCTGCCTCCTAGATTTGGTTTAAAGATTAAATCAAATAAACATGTAAAGAGATTACTATAGAGCCTTGCACATAGTAGGAGCTCATTAAATACTTGTTACTATCACCTGCTCCGAATTTTTCAGCTCCTCCTATTTCTCTTTTCCTTCATTGCTATGAAGTCTGTCTAGGTGGCCGTTATCACAAATGCCCGCATCTGTGTCCACACTGGTGTTCCCGCATCCTCACTCATCACTCTGCAAGGCAGCTGGAGGGAATGCTCCCAAGCACACATCTGATCTCTCTACAATAACACTCCCTGGTGGCCCCGGCCACTGCGGGTACAGTCCAACCCCACCTCGCAAAGTCATCTCTGATCACGCCCCTCTCGCTACACGGATTGACCAGCTTCCCGGTCCTCTGAAGCACTGAGCTCTTTTTCATTGCTGGGCGTCTCCAGGGAGCTCTCTCCCCCACCTGCCCACCTCCACTTGGATATTTCTGACTCATTTTCCAGGTCTCAGCCAAGACCAAATACCTGCAGGGAAAGCTGCCCCCTGCCCCTCTGGACCAGAGGTGCCTGGCTGCACACCGTGCCTCCCTCGGCTGCTGCCCGCATGCCCCCTCGCTGCACTGCACGCTCCCCTTGGGCCCGAAACCACCCCCAGACCGCACACTTCCCTACAGTGCCCCAGCACCAGCGTAGCGCCCAGAGGACACCAGGCGTTAAACAGGTATCTGCTAAATGGACAAGTGACCGAGGGGTTGGGACTGGGGACACACGTTAGCAGAATCGCAGATAAAACGGAACCCAGTGACCGACCTCGAGTCTCACTCATGGAATCTTCTGGAACCAGCTCTCACACACATGTCCCTCACAACCATTCTACTCCTGCCCGCAGCCTGGGGCTCACTAAAACACTGTAAATATTCTGTTCCCTAATTGCTTATCTGTACCTTAATCACACAGCAGCTTTATTATCATTATTGTTATTATTAATGGCGATAAGACAGAATGCGAAAGTATATGCAGAAAAAACCCCAATTGCGTGATTTAGAATTTTTAATTAATCTGAGTTGGGGTTTGCATCGAGCGCTGTGTGGAACAATGGATAATCCTCAATCCCTCCCCCAATGGGTTTGGTATCTGAATGCTCCATATTGTAATTTACATCCTAAGGGGCCAGAAGTGCTTGGAAAATCATCATTTCTCCAGTTATCTGGTTCCTATCAGTATCGCTTTCTCCAAATGAATGCATTTCAATTAAAGGAAGAATTTACCGGAGCAAACGCGAGCTGTATATTTTGCGAATTATAGCTCTAACTTTGAATGAAAACAAAACACCGAACATTTTCCGAGCTCCTGTGATGTTCCGGGCACTGAAGATAAGGCAAAGAGGAAGCAGACCTGTGGCCCCAGCAGGGGAGAAGGGCGCTCACATGGACCAAATGCCCGCCCGCGGGGCGCACAGCAGAAAGCAAAGGTTCACAAGCAGATACGGCTCTACACACACGGTTTTCCACCCTTTCATAGGTTGTAACATCTTTCAGACCATTTCTGGGCGCTGCCTTTTCCTGCCCCGCGACGCCGGTGACGGAGATGGATAGACCCCTCCTTTGTGCGGATGCGAAAAGCAGGCATTTTTGGTCAACTGCCGAGAACCTCTCGGCTTGATCATCTCCTCCCCTCCCCCAGCCCGGCTCAATTCAGGGGCCCCAGAAAGAGAGGGACCCCCGCCTTCTCCCTAGGTCGCTTTGCTCCTGTAGAACCGGGATGTGGGAGAGTCTAGACTGGCCAGACAGATAAGGAGCCCCCAAAAGAATAATTTCAGAGAATGAGGTACCAAGTGTATGTGTAACAGGACACGATTTACAGACACAATTAAAAATCACTTGTCCAGTTGGCCCGAGACCAGAGAACCAATGGGCTCACTGGCCGCCCCGCCCCAGCCCGGGCTGCTCTCTGCGTCCCCCTCACCCCCGTCCGGCCTCGGCCCTTCCTGCACCCCCGCGGCGGCAGGGGTGACAGACCCTGTTCTCGGCGCACGCGGGCCCCCTCGCCGACCCGTCAATGCCCTGGAGCCTTGTCTCTGCCCCTCTTCCTCTGTGAGCGGGGAGCCCTGGACCACGTGGGCACCCGAGGCAGGACCCCCCCACCCCAACTCCCCAAGGACTCTCCTCTTTCCCTCCTCTCTTACTTCAGCTTAGCTTTAGGAGCAAAACTCTGATAAAACCAAGCCGCGTCCCGCAGTGAATGATGTGCTCCCCAGCAGGCGGGCACAGTGAACTCTGCTTCACAGGAGAGGGATGGCATCGAGGGAATCTCCAGTTGTTCAACTGGCCAGGATTTTAAACACCGAATTCTGGGAAGAGCCCTGAGGAGGCTCTTGGGCAGCGCCTAACCAGTGGGACGGATCTAGCAGCTAAGCCGGACTGAAAATCACCCAATGGTAGGCCAAGACAGAAGCAAGTCACAGGAAGGGGTGCCGTGCCCACAGGCCAGGGGACCCTAAAAAGGTGAGGTCACAGGGACCCTGCATCTCAGCAGACCTAAGGCCCCTAGCCCCCGAGCCTCCCTCTGCAGGAACAAGGTTCCACACTGAAGCCCAGTCTCCGCCTGCTCCACCTTCATGAGGGGGTCTATGGAGAATGTTCTGGAAGGCCTCTCTCCCCCTCCTCCCAACCACCCTTCTGCCTACACACACACACAGGCTGACCCTTCCCCTCACATACCCTAACCTGTCCTTCAGAAAGGATTTACATCTCCTGAAACATGACCAAAATCTTTTATATCTACAAAAATTGAGAGGTGAAGCATGCGGCCTCCTCCGAATGTGTGGGCCCTTGGGGCGTGCTGCCGGGTTGAGGACTCACTCCAGGGTCTTAGGACAGAAGGGGGCACGTCAGGGGGACGGAGCCTCAGCTGACCTCCCGCAGGGCCTTCCTGCCTCGTAGTGACAGGGGTCTGGCCTGGCCTCTGCAAGAGGCCGAGAGGGCAACTACTTGCCAGGCCCCGGCTGCAGCCTAGGGTCGGGGACAGGGGACCGAGGGTTAGGACGGGGCCCTCGTGCCACCAGCCGAGCGGGGGAGGCACGCACATGAGTGGGGGAGGCACGGAGAGGAGGGAAGGAGAGTCCCCAAAGACGGGGCCCTCTAACTCCAGAGGGGTGGGGTGGAATCTATATATTTTCAAATTCTGCTCCTGCCCACCTCCCTCTCTGTGATAAACCGGAGGGTCCCGATGTGAAGTGGTCTTTCCAGATGGGCACCCAGGGCTCCATGGGCCTGGGGCCTCGGGGCATGTCATGTGCAGTGTCAGAACCAGAAGGAAAAGCTCTCCGTGTCCACCTCCAGGCTCCTGCTGCTGCCTAGTAGGGACACTGTCTCCCAGGAAATCTGCCTCTTTCATCATTGCCAATGCTTTTCCTCCAGTGACACCTGCGTCCCAATGGGGCCACTTACCAGCAGGCCCTGTAACCAGCAGCAACTGCCTCGGTGACGAGGAGAAATTATCTACCAGCTGGCCAAGGGCCCTTTGTCCAGATGTCTCCTGCTGGATGGCAGTGGGGTCCCTGCTGGGGCCAGCCCAGCCCCTGGACGCTGAGGACCAGCCCACAGCAGGACATTCCACCTGGCTTGGGCCCAGGGATTTGACTTCAGGGTGCTGTGGCCACCTCATCCCAAATCCAGACACCTTCTCTTGGCTCAGCCCCCCAGGAAGAGTCGGGACAGGGACAATGCTGGGGAGAGCAGGGGAACCCCTCAAGAACCATTTCTGCACTGAGTTCAAGGTCGAACTGAGTGCAGCTCTCCACCTCCCTCGGGACCATGCATGCAGGAACAAGTGCACTGGGGCTCCCCAGGTGGGGCACGATGCTGGGCAGGCCTGGGGGGGGGGGCAGGCGGAGGAGGCGGGCTGTGGGCTCAGTGTGTGCACGTGGCTGACTGGGCTCCTGAGGGCTCAATTCACAGTCCCTCAGTAGAGAAAGGACGATGACCCTGGCTTCAGTGCCTCCGTCTCCTTCTTTCAGCACATTAGCCGTGGGGTGAGTCTTCAGCCAAACATCTCAGGCCCTTTCAGAGGCCTAGGTCTGGACCCGTCTGTAAGGTGAGCGGCTGACGTGGAGATCCAGGCTCCTTCAGCACTGGAATCACAGAGTTTTGTCCTCAGACACACAGCTCAGGGCAGCCAAAAGTTTCTGAGAACTCAGCAGCCAGGGTCCAGCTGACTTCCTCAGGACACACCCCTGTGTTGTGCTGCTGTAACCCGGGTCTCCTCCAGCCTAGCCTTCAATTGTGGGCCCAGGAGGTTTTGACTACTGCTTGGAGAGAGAGATCTACAAATCCTGATGGGAAGCGTGGCGGTGGTTTGGGGTGGTATACACGCCAAAAAAACATGTTCCTAAACCTTAATCCATTTCCGTGGGTGTGAGCCCATTGCTGAGGGTACTTGAGTTAAGGCGTAGCCCAGGCCGATCAGGGTGGGCCTTACTTCTATTACTGGAGTCCTTTAAAGCAGAATGAAGTTGAGAGAGAGAGAGAGAAAGCCATGGGAAGCAAGAAGCTGAAGGTCAGTGGCAGCTGGAAGAGAAGGTAGAGGCCAGGAGAAGCCGCCATGTGCACTAAGTGATGGAGAAGCCAAGCACCAAGGGTCACCAGCAGCCAGCCCCAGAGCACCACAGCCTTTGGGAAGGAAGCATTGCTGTGATGATGCCTCGATTTGGACTTCTGCCCAGACTGAAAGCCGTGAGCTAGTAAGTTCCCATTGCTTAAAACTGACCCATTGCTTGGAATGTGTGTGAGCAGCCCAGGAAACGATGACAGGACGAATAAGGACTTCTGGGCTGAGGCCCCACCTCTGGTTTCCCAAGTCCAGAGCCCAGCACAGCAGCCACAGGCTGTGCTGCTGCCCACTGTTCGTTCCAAGGCTGAGACTGTTTTGACCTTTACACGTGACCTCGGATGCACTCGGGGGTACTCGCCCATGCTCTTGCCTGACTCTGAGCCATCTGGAGGCGGGGCACTCTCCTGCCCATGACTTCACTCCAGACTGCCCACCTCCAGGCTGGGCCTGGGGGCTGCTCCCTCCACCATCTGTGCCTCATTCACGGATGGACAAGAAATCAGAGAAGCCCACAAGGCCACAGGATTGCCGGCAAATCCAGGCTGGCCCTGGGCTGGACAGACCCTTTTGTACCTCTTGAGCCCATGGGTGGAGCTCCCAGGAGCAGGGCCTGTTTAGTGTCTGAAATCCAGCCTCAGACACACCTCCAGGCCATCCCCTTGCATCTTCGGAGAGAAGACCCAAAGCTTGAATGAGGACTTACAGAACAGCTGCCTGGAGCGGTCCCTCTGCTGGGAGGTCCACCGACCTCACCCACGAGGGCCTGCCTCCCCAGGACCCCAGGCAGGGTGAGGATGAGGCTTCCCGGGCAGGGGTGAACACCCGGACTCGGTGCCAGCCGCTGGGCTGGCCAGGACAGAGTGTCTCCAGGAGGCGTCCATGCAGCCGCCGCGGCCAGTGCTGCTACTAAAAAAAGACCGAGGAGAAAGGGTAACATGACCCGGGCCTGGCAGGGGGTGGGGTGGGAGCAGATGACTCAGGAGATGCTCTCCAGGAGACAGGGACAGATGTCATGCCCAGCTGACCGGCACGGACTGTCCCCTGGTTTGTTAGGATGAAAAGGCCTTGCACTCTGGTTGTCTCCAAACTCTGTGGAAATCAGGCGTGGCCTCGCGAGCCTCCTGGAGCCTTAGAAGGTTGGACACCGGTACTCATTCCCTGTCCAAAGATGCAGGGACCCAGGGACACACTCGACTTGCTGTCGCCCCCAACCTCAGGCAAGCATTTCTCCAGTGCTTTGGCCACTGGATTTGGCTCCTCTAGACCCAGGGTCCCAAGAACTCCCTTTACTGTTTATGACAACAAAGCAGCGACTGTTAATTGGGCCCCCACGTGTGTGTGACACTGTGGGTGGGTGGGGTGCTCGCGTGTGCCTCTGGTTTGCCCTTGTGAGAGGGCTGGGCATGGACAACAACATCTGGGATGTGGCATAGAAATCCCAGGGGATGACACGGAAAGTCATCAGGCAAGGCCAAGGTGGCAGTGGGCTAGCCTGAGAACCTTACAACTCAACACTATTTCATGGGGATTTACATGTTTCCTCAGCGGGTACCTCAGATGCTGAGTGCATCCTCCCCTCCTCCCACAAGGGAGCCTGCTCTCGCTGCGCCAGAACTGTAGAAGCTGGAAGGAGCCAGAATGAGGTGGAGAATTCAGCTCAGCTGACATGGTCCTGAGTTCCCACGCCGGGGCTGGAGGTGTCCCTAAAGGGTCTGCCCTTATCCAAGGGCAGGAACTCTGGAGGGGTTCACTCGCAATCTCAGCTTTACCAAAACTCCAAACCTGCTAGTGCTTTCCCGTGGCACATGATGGCAGAGGAGGCTTGAATGAACAATGAATATGTGGTTTCGGGGTGGAAGCCCATGTCCTTACAGGGGCATAAATTGCTTCATCTCATTTAACTGCCATTAGCAAGTTATTAATATAAATTCCCACATACAGAGTGAAATCGCTGGATGCAGACATGTTGCTCCAAGGACCTGTTACTCCCAACCAAAGCTGGGTGTGAATTAAATCAGCCGAGCAAGTCTAAATGGCCTTCCAGGGAAAATGTTTACAAATGTTTACAAGTCCTTCTCCCCCTTTGACGCTACCTTTTTGGTTCAGTTCAGAGAGGGAGTGTTCACGGGTCAGCATGGTACAGGTGTCAAGACTTGGGATGCAGACAGAGTGACATTTGAACTCCACACTGTTTGAACATCTGCTAGCCATGGTTGAAGTTCTCGGCCTCAGTTTTCTTATCTGTAAAATGGGAATAACAATATCTCCCTCTTAGGATGGTTGTGGGGCCTAAATGAGAGAAAGCCCACAAAGGGCTTACTGTTCCCATGAGTGGCAGGTGTCCGATGACAGCTGTTGCTGCAGCCACCATATTTCTTAGCTGAGGACAGAGTCCAGGGTGGCTTCTGCTCTTGGCCTCAGCCACACGGACCCGATCCAAGGCAGGGTGGCTTTTGGCTGGCAAGGCCTCTCCGTGTTTCCCAGCCCATTCCTTGGGCTCCCTGTTTGCTGAGCAGGATGCTTCCTTCCCGCCAGGGAACATCCACCTGAGAAGGGTCCCCACAGGTCTCGGCCAAGAGTTTTAATGGACGTAATTTACTGAAAGAGCAAAACTGCGAATGGCTGAGCTTGCGGGAGGAACAATGTGCCTTTCGTAGGAAGGTTCTGGAGCCCTGCCGGGTGAGAGCGGGCGCCGGCCTCTGAATTCAGCAAACATGCTCGTTAGACGAGAGAATGGAGCCGCAGACGCCCAGCACCCAGGCGGGGAGACCAGGCCCTTTCGGCTTCTGTAGCCCAGCCTTGCAGCCTCCCACTCTCTCCGTTCTTTCTCCACTCCATGTTTTAACAATAATGCTATTTAACATGGGCCAGACTGAACAGCTTTATTCTCTCCTTAGATCTAGGCCTCTAAAAGGGGGCTGTGTTGTCTAGACTGCCCGTAATTCATTAAGCCCAGTTCCCTTCCATCTGAGGGTTATGCTGCGGTTGAAAAGCTGTCACTATAACCTATTGTCACTGCAACCTTTTATGAACCAGGCTACATTTTTATGTCAAAAATTTATTTTAATGGCCTCATGGCTCTTACCTCCAATTATTTCGGTGTCACCAACCTCCAGCTTGGGCTTCGTTCCAGCTAATATGCGGGGACAAATTCCCTCTCCACTCCCCTGCTCCCGCCCTGGCCGGCACTTAAAGCGTGAAGAAATCTGCCAGATAGCACGATGAAGCCCTCTAGTTACATACACACACACGTGTGCACATACATGCACCTGCTCATACAGACACCCACAGACACCCCCACCCCCACACAGTGGAATGTGAGGGTGCACCGAGAGCTCTGGGCTGCACCCCAGGGAAGCCTGTGGAATGAGGACAGCTGGACAGCTGTAACTAAAACCAGAGGAGCACATCACCATGTGGAAGGAAACACCAGAGGAGGGACCGGGCTTTCTGCAGCATAATGCAAAGGGCCTGAGCTCATCTTCCCTTTGTTTTAAAATTACAACACAGTTAGACCCACAATTGCTGTTGATACAACAGAAAATGCTAGAAAAAAAATCCGTGGGTACTTTGGTAAGGTTGAGTACCAGTATCCTCATTCATAATTCCTTTTGTTCTCACTTTTCCAAAATGCATATGTCTGTGCCTGTGTTCACACACACACACACACACACACACACACACAAGATTTTTCTCTACTTCAGGAGTCAATGGTAATTGAAAAGATGGCTAAGAAACAGACAATTCTTTCCATGTCTGTTTTTTCCTCTTATCACTGATAGGAAAAGTCCCAGCTTCCTCATTTGGAGAGCTCCTTGACATTTTCTCTAACTACCTGTGAGGTGTTCAGGGGTATTTTATTTTCCTTGCCTGACAGATGAGGAGGCTGGAGATGAAGATGTGCTAAGAACTTAGGCTGGGGAACTGCTGGCACTCCAGGGGCCCGAACCCCACTCCTGGAGCCCAGCTGAGGGTCCCGGCCCCCAGCTGCAGACAATTCTGCATGATGCAGGTTTCTCCTCACTGTTTCTACAAGCTGAGAAACCCAACATTCCCTATACTTGGCCCCGACACGTCTGCTTAAGTAATAAACACTCTAAGTAGGAAGGCATGCCTGCGGTGGGAATCTGGGGGGTTCCTGTGACCCTCCCCCAAGCAAGCCGGCCTGGGTGCTGACAGCACCCAAGGGGGCCCCAGACCTGCCCGGCCTTCCTGTGGCCCCTTCCCATCTCCACCCCCACCCCCACCCCAGGCTCCCAGCCTTCGGGGCCCACAGGCGGCTGCTCCTGTGGTCCTGTCCCTTCCAGCCACATTTCCACTCTGTCCATGTTGATCCCAGAGGTCCCCATTCAGTATTGGGAGGGGGCAGCTCAGGGATCTGGGTGATGAAAACCCTGTCCCCAAAGCCCCTTGGCCCAGGCCTCTGCCTCGGGGCCACCTTTGGGTGCTTGGGGTGGGGGCGGGGGTCACCTGGCAGTCTTTTCTGTCCCTACAGGAAAGAGGGGCATGTAACCGAGCCCGGCTTGGGAGCGGGGGTGCCTGCGCACGCCTGTACCCTGAAGTTTCCCTTTTTGCTCGAGGCAAACACAAGACTTTGAAACTCTCATGCTCTGTCTTGGAGCCACACAGACCTAAATTTGAAAGCTCGTTAAGGCCACTTTGCAAATCAGCTTGGGCAAAGCAACTTCCCTAAGCCATTTTATAATGGGGATAATAATACGTGCCCCACAGCATTGGATGCAAAATTTATGCAAGGCACTTACCACGGCTGGCAGGTAGCAAGCCTTTAAGAAGTGCCAGCCCTCGTACCAGCGCTCTTACACTGGACTTGTGGATATTACTGACCTGGTCATCACGCTGCCATTTCCCAGGCCCCAGCCTCATCTCTCCCTGGCTTCCTGACCACTGCCTCCAAGGCCTGCTGGACCACCCCAGCCCTGGGCCCAGCAGAGGGTCCCCCAGCCAGGGGATGAGCCCCCTATTTCCTGCCTTAGCCCAGCAGCAGGTCAGGGCAGGAGGGAACTTGGCAGACTTTCCTTTTAGAGATGGCTAAATGGACATATGATGAGTTTATGACAGAGCCTGGAAGAGACCAAGGGCTTTGGACCTCCATGATTCCAGGACTGGTTTTCCCTGTGGGGCCATCCACTGGGTCAAGTCCACTCTCACCCAGGCCTTTGAGCAACGTCCCTGCCCCGTTCTCCAGCTCCTGTATGCAGCTTCACTTTCCCTCATCTCTGCCGAGGACTCTGTACCCCAGCCAGGCTGGTTTCTCCAGGGCCGCCACGCTGCCCTCTGCCTGCTCTGCCTCTGCAGCCAGGGTTGGGGTCCCTGTGGGCAGATGCGGGGCCGCGTGGAGCTGCAGACCTCCTCGGACACCAGCGAACCTCATCTCAGTCCAGACAGCACACGCCCAATGTTGGCTTTCAGGCTTCCGGGAGGAAGGCGCTGTCTTCCCGGCCACGTGACTGCAGGCAAATTCCTCAGTTCCCTCATCTATAAGGTGGGGGAACGGCAAGTAAATGCCTTGCTGCATCTTTTAAGAGGGGAGTTTCCTATGAAGACATTCTTACAGAACAGGTCTGGATTTTAGGCAGAGCCCGCTCCCCAGAGCAAGGCTCCTGTGTAAGGTAGCAAGTGGTCCAGCTCTGAAAGGTATTTTCTTTCCCTTTTCCATAGGAAGAGGCTTCACCATTAGCTCTACTTGATTCTAAATGCAGCTGGGAGACTTCTGGTCCCCGGGCACCTGTCTGGCTGGTACCAGACTAGAAGCATCGCTTAGTCAATGCCTGAGTAAGATGGAAGAAAACCTGAAAAATGGGTAAAGTATGCGCTGGGAACCCATTTATCTCTGTCCTCCCCAGGGAGCCTACCTCTGCGATGAGAAAGGAGTTTGACCTTCCCTCAGGAGCTTCTTTTCTCCCCCCACCGCCCCCATTTAGGAGAGAATCCCCTAATAGGTCCACAGGAGAGGTTCATTCCCGCAGCTCACCCTATTTCCTTGCGTGGTGTATCCCCACTAACGCGCATCTGCCAACACAGAGTGGAATGACATGGTGTGAGGTCTGCTTGCTGCTAAAGCTAAGCCAGCTGTGTGTGCAGTCAGGGTGGCGTGACCCCTCCATGTGGAGACCGGGTCTCGCCAGGGCTGACACGCAGCAGAGCCTGGAGAACTCAGGAGAAGCCCGCAGGCTGTGAAGCTGGTGTCATGGACATTTGATACGTTTTTAACCCATGAACGGCCCTAAAGGGTTGGGATACAGCTGCCTGGCCGAGTCCGAGCAGAGGGCAGGGACTGTCTGGGGAGGGTGCCCGGTGGGAGGCGGTGGCGTGCCCAGGCTGGATGCCAAGGATGCTCGACCCACTGCCCCGTGAACCAGCAAAGGGGCTGGCTTCTCCACAGCACCCCTAAATGGCTTGCTCATTCCAGAGGCTCCGTGGCAGCCAACGAGGACCCCGTGCTGGGCAGTGATGTGCTCCTGGTGAGCCAGGGGAAGCGGGGATGTGATGGGATTCCTGGGGGACCAGCAGCGGCCTTCCAGGGAGGCTTCAAGGAAGCAGCCTCCCCAGAACGGCCGTGGGCAGGCAAGGGGCATGGGCGTGGGCACTCAGAGACTGGAAGCACGGAGCATGGAGGGGAGGTGGCGTTTACTGGCCTGAGAGAGATGAGTCTCTAGTGAGGAAGAAAAGGTAGGAAGGGATGGAGAGGCCCTGGGGAGCGGTCTCCATCGGAAGCAGTGAGGGACTCCAGGCTCTGGATGGAGGGTTGCGAGTTGGGGACAACACCTCGGGTCCCTCCCCCTCTGTGCGCATTCACAGTCACCCCTGTCTCCCTGTCCTGTTCCCTCTGCTCCCCACGCCCCTGCAGCCTCCGCCCCGCGCCAGGCACCGACAGTGCTTGCGGTTTGGAGGCAAAGAGGCTGGGCTTGGGCTCAGAGATATGGGGACGTGAGCCGGCTCCGTCCCGGCCACGTGCCTCTGGCAAGATAGTTCACATCTGGGAAGCTCAGTTTCCTTATCCATGTAATAGGGACCGAAACACCAGCCAGGGCACTCGGCTGGCTGGGCTGGCACCCACGCGCCCCACGCCCCTCTCCTCCCCACCCCTCTAGAGATGCCTTTCTATGGGTCCCCACGCCTGATGATTCACGTGGGGAGAGGAATCACCTGGGGAGTCACTGAGAGAGAACGTCCACCAGGCTGTTACTGACTCTCCGTCTCTGTTATGGTAAACAATGCCTTTAATTTACAAAGCAGACGAATACTAAATCTTAGTGAAATTAAAAACTGTATTATTTATGTGAGCGGAAACAGAAAATGGTCCGTAGCTAGCAGCAATCGTGCTTTGTAGGAGGAACGCTACAATAATTAAAACCACTCGTGCTTCAGTAATAAATATTGATAATAAATAAATGTCCTGACCTTAAGCAAAAATATAAAATTAAAACCCATTTGGTATGTAAATGCATTCAGGACGGTAGCCAGTCTCCCAGCTGAAGACAGCATGGAGTGGAGGATGCATTCGCTGCATGAATTTTGAAAGGAAAATCAAGAACCACGGAGTGTGTGCGTGGACTCATTATTCTGCTTTAATTCCATCGAAAGCTTTGTGGAGCCTTGCGGCTGGGACATTAATTTGCTGCTTTTTGTGTTTCACCAATTCCTCATGGAGACCAGGAGAAAGAATTTCAATCCTGGAGGCTGGAATCAGGGGAGGCTGGAAGTTTGGAGAAATGAAACTTAGTAAGGCACTTTCTAAAGTGTTTACAGAGACATGATGAAAAGAAGTCGGCAAGGAGTGGGTCTGGCATGGGTCAGGAGTGGGTTCTTGAGTGTTTGGGACACAAATTATCCAGGGGGAACAAAATGTCCCTGACTGTGGGTCCAGGTGGGAGCTGGTCCAGGCCCTGAGAGGCCAGACAGGAAGGCTGGGGCCGGCCTCCAGTTTCAGGAAAACGTCGATCAGTTCCAGATGGCGCACGCCTGCCATGCCCTGCAGCCAGCGCCATGCTTTACCAGGAAGCCGCCGCATGCCCCATGCAGCCTGGAGCTGCCTGAACCAGGCCTGTGCAGGAAACCCCAGGGCAGCTTGCCAAGCAGGAAAAGCAGAAAGTTTGAGCCACAGCTGCAGGCTTGGAAAATGCTGCATAATAAACTCATCGACACCTCTGTGTTTTCATTTTCTCCCACCCCTGGCCTCTCATTTCCATCTCCCAATGACTTCAGGAGGAGGGCAGGGCAGAGATGGTTATTCCAGTTCCTCAGGCAAGGAAACCGAGGCACAAGAACACACAGTAGTAAGTGCAAGGAAAGGACTGGAAACCTGCTCCCTGGAGGGGGCTTGTGTGGTGGTGGGGGGACAGGAATGAGGTTGGAGAGCTTGAGGACGATGAGCCCGCAGGTCTGCCTGGTCCCCTTGTCCCTTACATCTAAAGCGAAGCTCGTCCCTTAGAATC
>PVIY010048017.1:0-17533 GCA_004026745.1 Myrmecophaga tridactyla | reverse complement strand
CTGCTAGGCAAGAGTTTGATATTAAAGTGCCATCACCTCAAAGTTATTGAATAAGCAACATCTCAAGCAGCTATGGCCCCGCACATAGACCATGTCCCAAGTGGACACCAACCCCTATGGTGACCTGGCTCCTGTCTGTGAGGCTGTGAGGTGTGACAGAAGTCCTAGGAAGCAGGGGCACAGGTCTGCAGCTAGATAGGATTTTGCACAAGAAAGTTTCTGCCTCTGCCAGTGTCAGCTCCTGCCAGACCAGACTCTGGAGCACTGGGAGTCTCAATCCACCTCCACATGGACTGAAGTATGGAAATCCTCCTCCCTTCCTTCTCTAGTAGAACAAATAGAAGAAGTTAAGCTAGAAAACAAGAACTTAGCAATTAAATAAACAAAAGAAATATATATATATATTAAAGCATCATCACACATGAGAGGAAACAGTAGACAGAAGGAAGGTTGTGATCAAGCACAGGTTGGTTTGAGGTTGATGTGGGTTGTAGCATCTTCTGGAGTTAGAGGGTTCTTCCCTCACCCTAAATCTTCTTCTGGCCCTGAGACTGGCACCTCCCACTCCTCGGCCCTCCTGGAATTGCTTTTCCTTTGCTCCCCCAAGAGGACGAGACATTTCTGCTTCAGACACCAAAGATCCTTTCTAAGGATTTACTTTGTTTCTCATTTACTTTGAAAGTCCCTGTACTATTAAGTCCCCCAAATTCATATTCTTGAATTCTACTTAATTTGTCTAAAACATCTTTCCTGCCTGGTTCTTTAGGATATTTATTCTTCATTTATTAGTCTAAGTTATTAATAACAGTAGCTATATATCAGGCATTGTATAAGGTATTTTAATCCTCACAACAACCCGAGGACATTGTTATTATTATTCATATTTTATACTCAAGAACAATGAAACCTGAGCAGGTAAGAATCTTGCCCAAGATCACTGGGAGATTTGCTTCGGAGCCAGGATTCAAACTCATGTCTGCCTGCATTTCAAAGCTCACACTTTTCCCACCATAACATCCTGTTTCTCATACGTTTTAGCCCTTGGATGTAGCTTTCATTTTTGGTCACATCTCCAAGGGGAGAAGCCATCTTTACTTGAACTCTATTCCTGCTCCTTTAAATAACTCAGGAAGTCTTTTCTTTCTTCTCATTTCAAAAGCATAGGCTTTCTTCCTGGTTTGGGTGAGGAGCTCTTTCAGTTCTCAGCTCATTTGCAGTGACAGAGGTTCTGGACCTTGTGAATGATCACACTGTTTCTGGTTTAAATTACCTCATCATCTCACTTCCCTAAATTGCCATTTCATATGGAACTCAGTGATTCCAAAGGAAGTGCTGCAATTGTATCCCCAGCTCCCACATTCTGTTAAGCATAAAATGAAATGACATATTCATGAATCCAGTTGAGAGAAACAAATGTATTGGCCCTTGGAGAAGAAAAGTGAGAATTGTTATGATTGGCGTGTTTTGCTAGAATGAGTCTTTATTTAGTTTTCTCCGGACTATAATGAAGGAGATCTGAGAAGACAGAATTGGTACTCCTTGGTATGCAGAGGTCTACTGGACCTGGCGAGGTGTGGGGGTTTTCTCCGGGATTTGTACTAGTGGAGCATGCATTTGCAGCTCACAAGGAACCTTTCTTGACCCCACAGTATTCCATCAATGGGGCCATGAATGCAGATGGCCACCCCAATTCAATGACCATCTATTTAAGTATCTTCTCCATAGCAAGCGCCCTGCTAAATATCGAAGGCAACATAAGGAGTGGCCAGATGGTGCGTTATACTCTACAGAAACTGACATCCTCAGAGAAACAAGACCAACCCAAGGCAAGCAGTGGGCTGGGGAAGCTGCATGAGGTGGGTGGTATAATTTGCCAGGAGAGTTGACCCATAGAAATGATTTGGGCCCACGGAGTCAATTGGGAAGCAGGTCCATGCAGGTGACACCTTTTCTGAGTACTGCTCCAGCCCCAAGCAGAACCATCCTCAGCACCGTACCTGTGGCAATCCTAGCAGGACAAACACCCTGAATACTCTCCATGAAAGGCACCCCTACCTGCCCGTCCGGCCAGACCTAGTCCTCTGCACAGAAACCATGACCCCAGACCAACCAACTCTCTCTGTTCTTGCACCTGATGCAAGGATCACTTTCTGAATGGCATCTAAGGCTAGCCCCCCAAATTCATGAAGAAGCCTCCGCTATTTGGACCCCCAAAGACACGCGTGCGCAAGGCCTCACCCGGAACTGCCCCCCGTCGCCGTCGTCCAGTTCCAAGATGTAGCCCTCCACGGGGCTGTGGGTGAAGGGCGGCATCCTCCAGGCCAGCGTGACGCTGTTGTTGCGGGTGCAGCACTTCTCCAGCTGCAGCAGGGGGCTGGGCGGCACTGTGACGGGGACCGCACGGGTCAGCGCGCTACCCCTCCACCCGACGTAGAACCCGCGCCCTGCCCGCTGCTCCTACCCTCCTCCCTTCCAGGGGCTCCTGGCTCCCAGGGGGGAAACATGGCCCAGTTCTCTGTCTGGTCACCCTGTGGCCACTCCCAGTCTCTCTTTCACCTCCCGGCCACTCATCTGCAGAGGCACAGGCTCAAGGTGGGGCTGGCGATGAGGACAAGCACAGAAGACTGCGAACTTCCACCTCGGAGGGTGCGTGGAGGGTGTGTGGCGGGTGTGTTGGAATCTCAGGGATGGGGCACTGGCAGATGCCCTGGAGGAAAGGAGACCCTCGCTCCCACCCTCTCACTGGTTCTGACTCTCAGAACTGTGAGTTGCTCATCAGAACTTCCAGTAAAGACCACATTCCCTGTACTTCCCAGTTGCGGCACAAGCCTACACTGCCTCCTCTCTGCAGGGCCTTGGGGGCAGGTGAACGTATTGCTCACACCTGGGACAGGGAGGGATGGGGTGACAGTGCAGGTGTGTTTAAACCTTTGGCAGAAAGCATTTGAAAGGTCGAGGGAACTAGATCCAGGAAAGGGAAGCAATTTAAGACTACTGGACACTCGACCCATGGAATTAGGGATTTGACTCAAATGTTACAACTCCTAATATGGTGAGATTGGGAAAATATTTGTACTGTCTGTGTTCAGAGTCAAGAGATTTTAGATTATATATTACGTATTATATATATAACATGTGTATATGTGTATCCCACTCTTTTATTTGGAAAAATAGCAACACCAGTTTCATAAAAACTGCATATTTAAAATTGGCTCCAAAATTTATAGCAATATCTTCCAGGTTTTAACTTGTCAGTTGGTTCTGTGAAATCCCTTTCTTGAATACAGACTTGGTCTCAGGGACAGCTGAGCATAGCCTGATTCCCTGAAGCCCTTATTTAACAAGTGTGTAAGAATTCTCTGTCTCCATGGCTATGCTATTCCTTTATTTCCTTTTTTCTGCTCTCCTGCTTTATCTCTCAATTCCACTATCCATCCAGGCAGAAGCAGCATCTGAAGCAGCTCCAAACGTCTTCCTTCTGCACCCCACGTTGGAAAGTCAGAAAGGCCCTTCCTTTCAACTACACCTTCACCCCCCACTCTGCCAAGCTCCTCCTGCTCCCTGTGCCATGTCTTAGTCACACCTAGAGGAGGTGGCATTTCCAGACACCGCCCAAGGTGCAAACTGTATGTGGGAGTGAGCATGGAATTGTACATGAGACTTGTTTTTCCTTTAGGTTAAAAATGGCCAAGTATTTTGCAGGGAAGGACTCCTGAGTTACACATCCTGCAGATGTGACTCTCCATCCTTTGATATCTTGGTTTAAAAAAAAAACACAAACCACTTTATTTTCTCTCAAAAATGTGTCTCTGAAGAGGTGCTATATAGGACTCTGTTTCTGGCACTTGCTAGCATCTGCTAACTTTGTGACCCAGACAAATTATGCAAACATTACTTAATCCTTACCCTTAGATGTTGGAACTCAGCTCTTTACAACTTGGCACTTTGTACATTCTTCTCTGGCCTCTTACCTTGCTATTCTTAGAACATAGTAAACTTATTCCTGCTTCGAGACTTTTGCTTTGGCCAGCCCTCTGCCACCTGGAATGTTCTTCCCTAGGTTGCCTCCTCTTTTTCTCTGTCTCTCTTTCCCTTCCCCTCCTCAAAATACTCTTCCATGCTGCTACTACTGCCCCTTCTCCTGCCCTTTTTTTTTTTTTACATGGGCAGGCACCGGGAATCGAACCCGGGTCCTCTGTCATGGCAGGCAAGCGTTCTTGCCTGCTGAACCACCATGGCCCGCCCTCCTGCCCTTTTTTCATAGCACTTATTACTATTACACATTATATTATATATTCATTTGTTATTGTCTATGGCCTTCACTAGACTCTAAGTGCAACTTTGTGAGAGAATCTGTGGACTTGGGCACCGTGATATCCCAAGCCCCTAGAAGAGTGCTTGGCACAAGGGAGTCACTCATTAAAAGCTTCTGAATGAAAGAATGACACTCATTCAGCAAGTGGGGAAACTCGGGCACAGACTGGAGTGTTACCTGTCCTAGCGCACACAGCTAGTGGGCGGCTGAGCTGGGATTGGAGCCTGGGCCTGAGATCGCCATGTCTCCATGCTTACACTCTACCACACTACATTTGTCACAATTCTTCCACGGCACTCAACTGCCCCCTCAGACTGGATGCCTCTTCCGAAAGAAGCACTGAACTGGGGCCAACCACGGCTCACCCCTACATTTCATCTGAATGAAGTCCAGCTGGTGAATGGCCTGCAGCAGGGGCTCACTGTCCAAGGTCAGTTCAAACTCCGCTGACACCTTCGGCTCCAGGGCACCTTTGACCCACTGTTCCTGAGACACCTGGACACGCTTGATCAGAGCGTCTGAGATCTTAAAGGGGAGCATAGAGGTTAGGGTTTAGATGGCAAAGAAAAGATTGTGCAGCAGGTGGGTTTTCATCTTTATGGGCTCAGAGACAAGAAGGGGCTACACTTTCAAGCCCACGTCAGAAATTAAATACTCTCCCTCCCCGTATGACACCAGGCTTATTACAATGCACAGGATTCCTTAAATCACATTTTAAAAACTTAATGAGATCAACTGGAAGGAAGCACTTGCTATTTAAACAAATTGCTTTTGTAAAGCAAGTAGTGCTTTTTAAAATATACAAAAGCAGTCTTCATTATATCTGTTAGTTAGAGCTACTATTTTGCATAATGAAACCTAATAATATGTTATCCTAGGGTCTGAAGAAATCATATCCCATATCCCCAGAATTTTGAAGCCCACTCTCCCTGGTATGTCTCTTCCAAGTTGTTCTGGAATCTCTGCTTCTAAATTCCCAGTAGCACAACACCCATAACTCTGCTCTCCTCTGCTGGAAATTCCTATTTATTCAGAAATTTTCACTTGTCCCTGTGGAGCCATGATCCTGACGTACCTTCTTGGGGAATAACTAAGGGGATTTGCTGTTTTCCTCGCAGACGAATGAGTGAACTCTCATCTGAATCACTGCCATGTTCCAGAAAGAAACTTAGGACCTGAGTCAATCTGGAGTGCTGGAGAGGTGACCCCAATGAGGCTGCACTGCTTTCTGTAAGCAACAGGTCATCTGTCCAGGCCTGCAGGACTTGGTACATTGAGGGTTTCCCCCCCATGGGAAAGAAAGATACAGAATGGACCAGATGGATTCTGCTAACTCATTTCTCCATTGCAATCTGTCCAGTTGGTTTGAAAAGGACAAAACATTGTCCTCTACCATTTGGGGAAAAGGAGTTGAGGAAAATGTTGAACTGGGGTCTCTGGAAATCAAAGCATGAAAGTATTTCAACCTTAGACAGGATGATATTTAACCTCCTTGTTTAATGAACAAAGCAGACCCAAGGTCACAGCTAGTAAGAGACAGAGCCAAGATGAGAACCTAGGACTAGAATCACTAAGCAGAGAGAATCTGCTTAATGACAACCCATCGGAAGGGATCTTGCCTGAAACTAAGGCTAGTTTTGGGAATGTTGGTGCAGTTGGAGGAGGGAAGCCAGGCCTGCCTAGAGTCCTCCAGAGGGGGCTCACCTGGAGAAACCCAGAGGGGTCGTTCTCCTTGATCACCTCTAGGCAGTACTCCATCAGCCCTGTTGACTGGCGCAGCTTCAAAGTGCAGTGGTTGATCTGGTCCCACACCATCTGCAAGGAGAAGTCCTCTTAGAAACTATCTCTGCGGCCAGGCTGCAGTGAGCATTCTAGAAATCGCACAGAAAAGCATATGGAAGAGGGACTACTGATCTGCAGTGCATTGTACCTTCTCTTTCTGCCCCACAGCTTTATATGCATTCATTACAGGGAAAGAAATGGACCCACTTCTCACAGTGCAAGGCTACCATATCAGAAAGGACAAAGTTTCTGAACTCTGGATGGTAACAGAGAGAAAGTGCATAATCTGAAGCTCTCCACAGGACCGTGACCAACTTCTTGTCTTGCTTCTGACTCGTTGAGTCATCACAGACAATCCAGTGGACTTCAGTTGCTTCAGTCCATAGACAATGGATCATCCCCTATACCTGTTCCATCTTTCCTTGAAGGCAACAGTTTCTGATTCAGCAAGGAAATGTCTATAAAATATATTAAGCTCCCTAGATAAGGAACTAGTTCTTCATCAATGTAGAGCATTCATGGGGCACCTGTCCTACACCAGAAGTTAGTGTCATATGAGGGAAAGCCCCTCCCCAGCACTTCGTAGAAATTAGCTATGTTGTTATTACTGATTATTGAGTGCATGAGACATTAGAAAGAACCTGAAGAAGGGACAGAGCTTGAGACCTGAGCAGAGCAAGGTCATCTTATCATTGGTCACCTCTGCTCTGCAGGATGAGAATGGGAGGTGTCCCTTAGACAGCAAACAAGACCTTAGTAGAAGATGGTGGGCGGAGGGAGCTTCTGACTTTAAAACAGCAGGGTATGGGGAATCTGATTCCAGCTTTGAAGAGAAAGCGTGAGTGTTGACTGACTTCACGGAAAGACGGGGCCTGTATCAGTCACATTAGTGTATCTCAGCCCAGGAACCAGCTTTCTCACCCCTCCCTTGCTTCATTAGTTCAAGTATTTATCCAGTGCCTACTACACGCTTTACCCCATGCTGGGTGCAGACAATGCAATGAAGATCAAGTGCCCCCGTCACCTAGGCACCTACCTTCAATTTGTGCTCCCTCTCTTTAGTAACCTTGGTGAGCAGTTTGGCTTTCTGCCGAGTTAAAGCATCAACCAGGGCATCACACTGAGCCACCAGGCAGGCTTCATAGTCCAATCCATTTTCCTAGGGGAAAGCAGAAGAGATTTAGGGAAAAGAGAAGCTAACATTTGGCAAGGGCTTTAGACAGAGAAGTATTTCAGAGAAGTGCCTCCCAGAGTTACTTATAATTTTATAAAATTTATTTGTATTGTTATAGCTTTATAACAAGATGAATTGGAGAGCGGTACATAAATCATAGTACATTGATATGATAGAATATTCCATAGCCATTCAAACCGTGTTCATAGAGAGTTTTTAATGCCATGGGAGATGCTCATGAGAGACTTTTAAAGGAAAATACAGGATACAGAGTTGTGTAAAGCATAATCCCATAATCACATGCATATTGTGTATGTGTATGCGTGTGTGTATGTGTGTCTAAAGTAATGCAACAACATATGTCAAAATGGTAAGAGTGGCCAACTCAGGTGGTGGGATATTGGGGAATTTTTTCTTTCCTTCCATTTTCCATTTTTCTCTACTGTCCAAAATCTTTGCAACACCTTTTTGATTTTGTAACCAGAAAAAAGTAAAACAAAATGAGTGTTTTAGCTGTAGGCTCTTCCTCAGTTCTAAAAAGAAGCCTTCTAAGTCTCCAAAACTCACGTGGATGCAGACCTTAACACTGTGACCTCATGGCTGAATTCCACACTTTAACTTGTTAAGAATGACAGCTTTTAATGGCTGATCAAAGATTCAGCAGCTCTCAGTCCCTTTTCTCCATCCAGATATGCAAATGTTTTTTGGGATTCATCATCAATATGAACAGTTCCTCTATGGTGTGTGTACATTTATACAGGACTGTGGACGTGTTCCCACAGGCAGAGAGCCCTGAAGCCTTATTGATCTTTGATCTTTGCAGCCTCTGGGTCAGGCTCACTAAGCGACAGAGCCTGCGTGCTCTCTAAAGACCTTTGTTTA
This sequence comes from Myrmecophaga tridactyla, assembly GCA_004026745.1. Classification (NCBI taxonomy): domain Eukaryota; kingdom Metazoa; phylum Chordata; class Mammalia; order Pilosa; family Myrmecophagidae; genus Myrmecophaga; species Myrmecophaga tridactyla. The sequence goes on along the minus strand of PVIY010048017.1, from coordinate 9,380 downwards.
GTAAATGGTACGTTTATATTTTTATTTGTTGACTAATGGACATATTTGGTATAAAAACACCAAGTACAGATACCACACGGGACCTACATGGCCATGTAGAGTGTTGGATTGCATCTTCCTCGCTCTCTAATCTGTGATTCGCTCTAACTGACTTCACACGAAATTCCTGGGGTTGTTTTCAGACTGAGGGACTTCCTTTTCCTTATGAGATGTCATATGAGCGTCAGTGAATTGACTGGGTGATGGAGTCGGCATCCAAGGCTATATAGCAGGACAGTTAAACCTTTCTAATGTTCACCACTGAAATGCATACTTACCATAAGACTTTTCCTCTTCTCTTCATACTTCTTGTGTTTCACAAATTTTCTACACTGAGTGCCCCTCCCAGCGCCAGAGATTGGCTCACCTGGATCTGCTGCAGTATATTCTTGAGCTGAACCAGAAACTCCTTAGCCTCCTTTGCCTTGTCGGAAACTCCATTTAAGGCCTGAGATAGTTGTGCCTAAAAAAATAAAAAATAAATTCACATGTTGAAAAGAAAAATGAGGTGTTAATGGCACACAATTTGCACTTAATCATAAAGACTTACATTTTTAAGAGAGGATAGACTGTTTCCACATATATGCGTCCTCATTTATGAAGACACCACCACTGATGCACAATACCAACCTATGCTTATTTTCTCAGCATTTGTTAATAAGTGTTAATTGGTCCATACTCTTCCGTCTGGTGGACCCCAAGGCTGGACAGAGTAAGGGGAGCTCTTAGCTAATTGGGTCAAGCCAACAGGCCTGGCCCTGATGTTTGCAGAACCCAGGACAAGAATTACAAGTGGGGTTCCCCCTCTCTTCCTATTGGAGGCAGTAGGGGTGACATCCCAGACTGCAGGCCATGCTCCATCCACTCTGCCCCTAAGGAGAATACATCCCATGGCACAGTCTGCCCTAGGAGGGGTGGATGGAGAGATGGCATGTGGGGCCTGGAAGAGGCCTGGCGTTTGTGCCTGGGGAATCTCTAGGTACCAACTAGAAGGGGCGCACAGGGTACTGGTGGGCAGTGCCCTTAGACCTAGGGACACTTTAGGCAGAGGTCTGGCCAGAGGAGCCCCAGGGGGTCCTCTAAAACACAAGGATCAGTCGCTGAGATTCAAGGGTTGAACTGCAAGTTGAAATAAAATCTTATGGCATTTAGCATCAGGCTTCTTTATTTTCAACTTAAAAATTGTAATTATATGTTTTTTGGGGGTGCATGGTCCAGGAATCGAACCTGGGTCTCCCACATGAAAGGCGGGCATTCTAACCACTGAACTACCCGTGCACCCTAATTATATGCTTTTATTGCAACTACATTTTATCACAGTGTTGCCATTTTTTAAATCAGCTCTAATTGACCTTTCTAACATTTGGCATCTTATAAATAGGTTTATGTTTGCTTTTTTTTTAAATCTATTGTGATAAAATATATATAACATAAAATTTGCCATTTTAACGGGTCATTAATTACATTCACAATGTTCTTCAACCATCACCATTATCTATTTCCAAAATTTTATCATCATCTAAAACAAGAAACTCTATTATCTATTAAGCAATAACTCCCCATTCTCCCCGACCCTTGGCCCCTGGAAATCTCGAATCCATTTTCCATCTCTATGAATTTTCCTATTCTAGATATTTCATGAGTGGAATCATACAATATTTATCCTTTTGGGTACAGCTTATTTCACTCAACCTAATGTTTTCAAGAGTCACCTATGTTGTAACGTGTATCAGAACTTCATTCTTTTCTTTACAGCTAAATAGTACTCCGCTGAATGTACAGACCACGTTTTGTTTATCCGCACCTCTACCAATGGACGCTGGGCTGTTGTGCCTTTTGGCTTTGTGGACAATGTCGCTATGAACATCGGTGAACAAGTATCAGTTGGAGTCCCTGCTCACAATTCTGTTGAGAGTATGCGCCTAAGAGTAGAAATGCCAGGTTATATGTAACTCTATGTCTAACTTTTTAAGGAGCTGTTAAACTGTCTTCCACAGCAGCGCATCATTTTATATTCCCACCAGCATTGCTTCTTTTTAACTATCTACAAATACACTCAGTCTCATTTGTCTTCAAACCCTAACTATTGAGCAGACTGATAACCTTGATTTTTTTTAACTTTTTTTTATTGTATAATATAACATATATACAAAGCAAAGAAAGAAAAAAGCAGTAGTTTTCAAAGCACTCTTCAACAAGTAGTTACAGGACAGATCCCAGAGTTTGTCATGGGCTACCATACGATCCTCTCTTATTTTTCCTTCTAGCTGCTCCAGGGCACTGGAGGCTAGAAGGCTTAAATATTTTTTAAATAAATCATCCCACTGTCTTCTTGCCTCCATGGTTTCTGCTGAGAAATGTACACATAGTCTTATTGGGCTTCCCTTGTATGTGATGGATTGCTTTTCTCTTGCTGCTTTCAAGATTCTCTCTTTCTCTTTGACCTCTGACATTCTGATTAGTAGGTGTCTTGGAGTACATCTATTTGGATATATCCTGTTTGGGGTACGCTGCACTTCTTGGATCTGTAATTTTAAGTCTTTCATAAGAGTTGGGAAATTTTCAGTGATAATTTCCTCCATTACTTTTTCTCCTCCTTTTCCCTTCTCTTCTCCTTCTGGGACACCCATAACATGTATATTCGTGCACTTCATATTCTCATTCAATTCCCTGAGTCCTTGCTCATATTTTTCCATTTTTTCCCTATATTTTCTTTTTCTTGTAGGATTTCAGATTTCTGTCCTCCAGTTCACTAATCCTATGTTCTGCCTCTCGAAATCTACCATTGTAGGTTTCTATTGTTTGTTTTTTCATCTCTTCTACTGTGACTTTAATTCCCATAAGTTCTGTGATTTGTTTTTTCAGACTTTCAATTTCTTCTTTTTGTTCATTCCTTGCCTTCTTTATATCCTCCCTCAATTCACTGATTTGGTTTTTGATGAGGTTTTCCATGTCTGTTTGTACATTCTGATTTAATTGTTTCAGCTCCTGTATCTCATTTGAATTGTTGGTTTGTTCCTCTGACTGGGCCATATCTTCAATTTTCCTAGTGTGATTTGTTATTTTTTGCTGGCGTCTAGGCATTTAATTACCTTAATTAGTTTATTCTGGAGATTGCTTTCACTTCTTTTACCTAGGGTTTTCTTGCTAGAGGAATTTGTTGTCTATCTGTTCTTTGACATTCAGTTCAGCTTTTTCTGGACCTCTAGCTTAGGTTTTGTTTAACAGAGGAGAATTTTTCAGTTCTTGTTTTCTTGTTTCTTGCCCTGCTTGTATGGTGCCTTTCCCTTCCCCCCAAACCTTAGGAGGGTCTACGTAGTTATTATAGACCCCAGCCAGATTTTCCCAGACCAAACTGGCCTCCTATCAGGAGGAAAGAGTCATGTGCCTCAGTTTTCCCTGAGGGTGAGACCCAGCAGGTTGAAAGACTTTCCTGTGAAGTCTCTGGACTCTGTTTTTCTTATCCTGCCCAGTGTGTGGTGCTTGTCTGCCTGCAGGTCCCACCAGCATAAGATGATGCTGTACCTTTAACATTGGCAGACTCTCCCTGCTGGGGATGTGGTGGAGATGGAGGAGAGGTTGTAGGCTGGTTTTAATGGCTTCAAATTACCAAGCCCTGTATCTGAATTCCTTGAGGGAGGGATTCCACCTCAGTTGGGCTTCACCTCTCCCCCAGGGAAGGTACAGGCTCCAGACAAGCCTTCAAACTAGCTTGTTTCTGCCTATGCCTGGGGCAGTTGCAGCCTGAGAATCCCTGCCGCTGTATCCAAAGGCAGTTAAGCATTCGTAGAAACACAGCTACAAAAACCTCTCTTTCTTCTTTTTTTTTTTTCCGTCAGCCCTGCCCCCTTGGCACCAGGGCAAAAATGAGCAACCTCCTCTTGACCAGGTCACCTGAGCCAGAGGCCTATTTTTAGTAGTTGGAATTTGTTAATTAATTCCACAATTGGTGTTTGGTTGGGCTCAGCCCCTGCTGCTGGTAAAGTCTCTTTCCTTTCCCCTCTGTGAAGCAGCCTATGGGGGAGGGGCACCGGCCGCCGCAGCTTGGGGAACTCACAGTTCTGTGTCCGGTCACTGATATAGCCCCAGGAGATGTTCTGTACTGTTTCTGGTTATTTAGTAGTTGTTCTGGAGGACGAACTAAAATGCGCACATTGCTACGCCGCCATCTTGGCCCGGAAGCTTAAATATTTTTTTATCATCACAACTTTTATTTTTTTGTGAAAAATAAAATATATTTTTAAATTTTTATTTAAAATAAAATATATATAAAAGCAATAAATTTCAAAGCACACAATCACAATTAATTATAGAACAGATTTCAGAGTTTGGTATGGGTTACAATTCCACAATTTTAGGTTTTTACTTCTAGCTGCACTAAGATACTGGAGACTAAAAGAGATATCAATATAATGATTCAGCAATCATATTCATTTGTTAAGTCCTATCTTCTCTGTATAACTCCACCATCACCTTTTTATCTTTCTATCCCTCTCTTTAGGGGTATTTAGGCTATGGCCATTCTAGCTTTTTTTCATGTTGGAAGTGGCTGTCATGAAAAAGCCACTTATTCTGATGTTCTGGAGAGGCTGGGCCCTTTAGGTTTCAGCACTTATCTGGTCCAAGGACCCATCTGGAGGTTGTAGGTTTCTGGAAAGTTACCCTAGTGCATGGAACCTTTGTAGAATCTTATATAATGCCCTAGGTGTTCTTTAGGATTGGCTGGAATGGTTGGGGGTTGGCAAGTTATGATAGGTGGCAAAGTCTAACTGAAGCTCGCATAAGAGCAACCTCCAGAGTAGCCTCTCGATGCTATCTGAACTCTCTCAGCCACTGATACTTTATTAATTACACTTCTCTCCCCCTTTTGGTGGGAATTGGATGGAATTGTTGATCCCACAGTGCTAGGGCCAGACCCATCCTTGGGAATCATCTCCCACACTACCAAGGAGACTTTCACCCTTGGATGTCGTGTCCCACATAGTAGGGAGGGCAATGATTTCACTTACAGAGTTGGGCTTAGAGAGACTGAGGCCACATCTGAACAACCACAGATGTCCTCCAGAATTAACTCTTAGGCATGCCTATAAGTAGGCTAAGCTTCTCCACTACCTACATAACCTTCACGAGAGTAAGCTTCAAATCAAGGGCTTGGCCTATTGATTTGGGTGTCCCTAACGTTTGACACTGTATCAGGGGATTCCCTGATAATAAGGTTTCATAGTCCCATACTTTTTCTCCCGTCCCTCAAGGGACTTTGCCAATACTTTTTGATTATCTGCTTAATATATTCTAGGATATATCCAGGCATTACATTAAGCTATACAGGATTAAAGGCCCTTTTTCTTATTCTGGGATCCCTGTGTTCCAGTTGTTCAAATAAGCTATACAGGTACGTTGAGTTAGATTATGTGCTACAGAAAATTTAGGTTCCAGACAAAATAAATCTTTCTTCCTTTGGTCTCAAATTGTTATGTGGCCTCTGAAAATCTAGAAATGATAATCCCCATTCCAGACTAAACCTTGATTTTTAATATAACTCTCATCTTTCAAATTAAGATGCCAAGGATGGAGAAAAACAGGGTCAAAAAGTTCCTCCCACGCTGGTCTCTGCACCAGTGACACCTTGCCAGTGAAGCCTTTTCCGATGACCTGTATAAAATAGCCTCTCCCTTCTACCTGCTTTATTCATCTTCATAACACATCACCACCTGACATCCGTGGTTTATTTATTGTCTGTCTCCCCTTCCTAGAATGCAAGCTATTTAGGACAGGGACCTTTTCTGGTCTATTCATAGCTGTATCCCAGTGCTAGAAGAATACCTGGCACATGGTAGCCACTAAATAAAATTTGCTGAATCAGTGTGGCTCTTTTGACCACCTCAGAACTTTTCGAAGTGTGGTCCCTAGATCAGCAGCATAGGCATAACCTGGGAACTTGTTATACATGCAAATTTTCTGGCCCCACCCTAGACTAACTAATCAGAAACTCTGGGGGTGGGACCCAGGTATTGGTTTTAACAGTCTTCCAGGGAATTATGATGTAGTTTGAGATGCACTGGACTCTTCCAAGCCAGCTTCCGCTGAAAATCTCTGACAAAGAAAGGAAATGGAGCCACCCAATGGACAGGAAAACCCTGTGAGATATAGGGAACGGGAAGGAAAAGGCCTGGGATCCTCTGGAACACCAACATTCAAGACATGCTCAAGGTTTTGGGCTCTGTCCTGCTTACAGAGAGTAGGAGCCTCTCAGCTAAGCTGTGGCATCCTCTGAGAACCCTTTCCTTACCCCTCTCACTTCTCCATCCCTACCCCTCATCAGCGGGTTTATGGCCCTCCCCTCCAGAGCTCACCCACGGTGTTAGCACTCTGTTGTCTATCGTCTGATCAGTAAGACTATCCCTTAGAACTTCTGGTGATGATAGACATGTTCTATAATCTGCATGATTCAGAACAGCAGCCGCTGGCCACATGCAGTTACTGAGGATTTGAAATGTGGCTAGCATGGTGGAGAAACTGAATTTTAAATCTTAGATTGCATCTAAATTGCCATATATAGCTAGTGGCTACCATGTTGGACAGCACAGGTCTGAACCCTTGAATGTCTGCCTCCAAAGGGGCATCCTGAGAAAGGTACAAGACCCAGGACAACTCAACCCAACCCAAAAGGGTTCTTTCTCGAAAGGAGACAGATGTCAGCATCATTCATGGGCACTATGGGGTATCTCTAATAACAGAGATTTGTAAATTGAAGTTTATCATCCAGAAAAGAAGAGCAATCCCTTCCCTGCCACACCCACTCAGAGCATGGAGCCCACTGAGGCTGCACCAGGTTCCCTGGCCAAGGATGGGCACCCTGTCCACTAGCAAAGAAAGTCCTTGATGGCAAAGACTTGGTCTTTTAGGTTTGTATTTCTACATGGCAGTGCTGGCACAACGTAGAGGCTCAGAAAAGGCTCACCGGTTGAATGCAAAACAAAAGATTGCCTAATGGAAGGCTCCTGTTTAGAGTGGGTTGGATCACAACGGTGATGGATCCATCACCATTGCACAAGATAAAGTACAAAGCACACTTCCTATGGAGAGAAGCCCAGAAGTCCTACTTCTGCAGGAAAGGTTGTTAAATGAGGACACATATAATGTTGACCCAGCACCAGAAGCAACACAGTTCCTCCCCAGCCAGCCAAAGATCTATTGGCAGCTGAGTCTTCCCCAAATCCCACTGACTGGCTTCCTGCTTGGCAAGAAAACCTAACAAAGCAAGGAAGCCTGAAACAGGTTATTTTGCCAGAGACCAGTGACTTAAAGCAAACGCCTGGCTGAAAGAAAGGGGAACAAGTCCACAGCTCAGTGGATACCACTTCCAGGTCCACCAGACTTGACACCTGGGCTTGATTTCTCCTTCTGCTTCTTAATGCCAGTCTGGAGAGGCCATCTGTTCTAGTTTGCTAGCTGCCGGAATGCAATATACCAGAAACGGAATGGTTTTTAAAAAGGGGAATTTAATAAGTTGCAAGTTTACAGTTCTAAGGCTGAGAAAATGCCCCAATTAAAACAAGTCTATAGAAGTGTCCAATCTAAGGCATCCAGGGAAAGATACCTTGGTTCAAGAAGGCCGATGAAGTTCAGGGTTTCTCTCTCAAGTGAGAAGGCACATGGTGAACACAGTCAGGGCTTCTCTCTCGGCTGGAGAGGCACATGGCGAACACGGTGTCATCTGTTAGCCTTGTCTCCTGGCTTCTGGTTTCATGAAGCTCTCCAGGAGGCATTTTCCTTATTCATCTCCAAAGGCCTCTGGCTGGTGGACTCTCTACTTCATGGTGCTGCAGCATTCTCTGCTGTCTCTGAATCTCGCATTCTCCAAAATGTTTCTTCTTTTATAGGACTCCAACAAACCAATCAAGACCCACCCAAATGGGTGGAGACATGTCACCTAATCCAGTTTAACAACCACTCATGATTAAATCACATCTCCAGGGAGATGATCTGATTACAGTTTCAAACATACAGTATTGAATAGGGATTATTCTACCTTTATGAAATGGGATTTTGATTAAAACGTGGCTTTTCTAGGGGACATACATCCTTTCAAACCAGCACACCATCCAAGCGAAGCAGAGTGCCCAGTTGGGTGATGATCCCTATGCCTTGGTCATCTAGTCTCCCGGGTGGGAGCTCCAGATGGGCAGAGTAAGGGCCTGGTCTCCCCACAAGCACACACTTTTACCTTCCTTGACCCCCAGTTTCTTTATGTGTGAAATGACCATAAGTCACTTCTCTTTGCCCAGGTACAGCATCGTGAAATTGAACCTGATTTTCCTAGAGGGAAAGGAGCAAAGATTTTTGGAGGTAAAGCTGCACATCATTTCTCAAGGCACAGAGGATTTCTTTTTTTGGCAATATTTTAGGAGTTTACAGCATATTGTATTTTGTTTCAGTTTTTTGAGACATGTGATTCTTTTATTTCCTAGGGACTATTTGGAGTGCAGACAGAGGACACTTAAAATTGTCTGAAAGACGAGTCTACAATCTGAGAAGTGAGATGTATCATTTTTGTCTTGGTGGCTGCTGATTACACTAAACTCTTGGAAAGAAAGGAAATACCCAGGCAGAAGATGAAATCTTTTTTTATGGTTAAATGGATTTTGACCTGAACCAGAAGGCCGCATTTGATCTATTCCTACTTCATTAAAGTTAGAATTACATTCCTATAGAATCTCTGCGTTTAGACAGACAGCTGAAAAATATGAGAATTTCTGTTTGACCAAACCAATTGCCTGACAGGACCATTATCATGTCTTTATCAGCAGCCCTAAGGAATAGCTTCTAGGTACACGTGGCAGTTTTCCTCCAAAGCCCTATACTCATACACCATCTGAAATGGTGTTACATGTGTGATAGTGGAATTAGCATGAATCTGGCACTGCTTAGCTTAATCCCTCTGTTCTATAGTATCCTCCCCTGTAAAATGGGAATGATAACAATCTCTGCTTCATAGGGGTTCTTAATAGTATACTTAGTTATATGACCCAAGCAATATACCTCTGGGTTCTAGTAATTCTATGGGTTCTATTAATTTCATGGGTTCTTGTAATTGCTCAATCTGGAGCTATCATACACGAATTTATCTATACTACCCAACTAGGATCCAATTATATTTTCAGTTCATACAGCCTTGTAGATAATTTTCATATGTTTGCGATACTTTCTGCAGAGAAGCCCCTTTAGTCACCTCCTTTTAAACCCTGGTTTCTGTTCTCCAACATTAGGATTACCCAGTAGAAGTATGTAATATTAAACATAAAAGGATCTTGGAAATGGCCTAGTCTAACTTCATTTTA
>PVIY010048016.1:7066-17633 GCA_004026745.1 Myrmecophaga tridactyla | reverse complement strand
TTGGATTTTTTTTTGTCTATTCTGTCAACCTGTGTCTTTGATTGCATAGTTTAATCCATTAACATTTGGTGTTATTATCATAAAGGCAGTACTTATTTCAGCCATTTTGTCTTTTGGTTTTTACATATCAGATTTTTTTTTGCCTCTCTTTTTCCTTTATTGTGACCTCCTTTTCAGTACAGTTGATCTTTTGTGATGCCTTTGACTGATTCAGTCCTCGTTTCTGTTTCTGTATATATTTTAAAATACTTTCATTGTAGTATCCCTTGGTTTTATATTACACAAACTAATCTATAATCTACCAATTAGAAAAGATACCAATTTAGCTTCAATAATATATATCATCTCTACTGCCATATCCCTCTGTTCCCCCTTTTTTTTTTAAAAAAAAAAAAGTGTTTTTGTCCCACTTTATATTTTGCATGCCTATTATCAGGAAATATGTCTTTTTCTTGTTCAACTTTATTGTGATTCTTATATGAATTAAAGAGTACAGTTTTTTATGAGGATGCAGTAATATTGGGCTTTTTATTTACCCTTTAGTTACCCTTACTGATAAATTCATTTCTTCACCCTACTCCAAGCCACTATCTCCTGTAGTTTCCTTTCAACTTGCAGAAGCCCCTTTAGTAATTCTTATAAAGTAGATCTCTTTTGAGGAACTCTCTCAGTTTCTGTTTGCCTATGAATACTTTAAATTCTCCCTCATTTTTGAAGGATGTTTTTCTAGATAAAGAATTTGGGGCTAGCAGTTTTTCTCTTTTAATACCTTCTTGTCTCCGTGGTTTATGATGAGAAATCAGCACTTAGTCTTATTGAGGATACTTTGTATGTGATGAATTGCTTTTCTCTTGCTGTTTTCAGAATTTTCTCTTTATCATTGGCATTTGACATTCTGATTAGTATGTGTCTTGGAGTAGGTCTATTAGGATTTATTCTGTTTTGAGTACATTGCACTTTTTTGACAGGCATATTTATGTCTTTCTTAAGAGTAAGGGAATTTTCAACATTATTTCCTCAAATATACTTTCTGCCCCCTTTCAATTCTCTTCTTCTAGGACATCCATGACACATATGTTTATGCACTTCATGGTGTCATTCAAATTCCTGAGACATTGCTCAATTTTTCTATTCTTTTCTCCATCTGTTCTTTTTTTGTTTGTTTGTTTTTTAAATTTGCATATGGGCAGGAGGCACCAGGGATCAAACTCCAGACCTCCAGCACGGCAGGTCAGAGCTCTGCCTGCTGAGCCACGGCAGCCGCCCTCTCCATCTGTTCTTCTAATTGTACAATTTTGATTCTCCTATCTTCTAGCTCACTGATTCTTTCTCTGCCTGTTCAAATCTGCTGTTCTATGGCTCTAGTGCATTTTAATCTCTACTACTGTGCCTTTCATCCCCATAATTTCTTTTATGTTTCTTTTTATACTTTCAAGTTCTTCTTTACACTCACACATTGTTTTTTATTATCATTTTTAAATTTTTTATTGATAAAACAATGTACAGGCACATACATCTTGACATACAAATGTTCCATACATGGTGTACAATTAATAGCTCACAATATCATCACTAGTTGTATATTCATCACCGTGATCATTTTTAAGAACATTTGCATCACTCCAGAAAAAGAAATAAAAAGAAAAACTCATACATACCATATCCTTTACCCCTCCCTCCCATTGACCATTATTTCTTTATGCATGCTTTACTTCATTTCCTTGAATTAATTTAAGAGATTTGTTTGAACTTCTGCAATTAGTTGTTCCAACTTCTGAATCTCCTCTGAAGTTTTAATTTGTCCCCCTAACTGAGCCATATCTTCTTGTTTCTTAGTATGGCTTGTGATTTTTGCTGATTTCTAGGCATCTGATTCTCCTGATGGGTTAACCCTGAGGGCCTGTTTCTCCCTCTTGTTTAAGGTTTTATTGTTGATTGGCTTTGTGCTAAGGCTCTTCTTTGACACTTGATCTAACTTACTCTAGAACTTTATTGTAGTCTGTGTTCAGCTGTTCAGATTTTCTGGAAGAAAAGAGCTCTTCTTCATCTGATTCTTGTCCTAGATATGTGGTGCAGTTTTTAAGATTGCACATTTTGTGCAATTGTTCCACCTCCAGGAGAAAGCTTCCATTTCTTTGTTCCTTCTTTGGGAATCTTGTTCTGTTCTATTTCTGTCTAGCCTTTTCTCTCCAGCTCCTATGATTTGCTTAAGTTCTCTCCCTCACTCAGTGCCCACTTTTCAGTTCTGGGACTAATCTTATCTTACAGCAGATCTCTTTAAAACTACTCCCCCCATTTCTCCTTTCTCTGTGAGACTTTACTGCCTCCAGTTTCTTCTATGTTAGGATAGCCCACCCCAGCAAGTGAGATGGGGTCAGTCTAGAAAGGTGGATCACTTCAGAGAAGTCTGTTTTGCCTTTAATTTGTCTAGCTGACTGAAACAACAATTCTTACCAGACCTTTTGTGACAGTCTGTCTATACCCACCCCCAAGGGCCTTTTTGTCTGCAACACTCCTCAGTGACTTGTGCTCCACCTTGGGTCTCTGCAGACTTAAGTCCCTGTACCTGAATATGCATGAAATATAGCTCTCTTCTGTGATTTTGTCAAGCCTCTGTCCATGTTCAGTGGGATCTGGGGCCATGTTGTCTCTATGTGGCTCTTGAGCTGTGTAGAATCATGTGAGAGGGCAGGTAAACAAGTACCATCAGTGGTCTGAGATGAACTTTTCCTACCTGATATTTTTTGGTTTCTTCAATTCAGCATTTGTGGAGTCATTTCTCAGTCTCTTTCACCCTGCAGAATTCAAAGCAAGTGGAATTTGTTCTTTTATTCATTAAATTTCTGGAGAAGCTTTTCTCAAGGGATGTTTATGTCACCATGCTGATGAAGTCACCTCACACTTTTCATTCTTTTGTGTAGGTCTGTATTTCCATTCATTATTTTCCCTTTTGCTTAAGCAAATTCAATATTTCTTAAGTCCAGTCCTTCTGGCGACAAGTTCTTTCATATTTTCTTTGCCTGATTATGTAAAAATTCTATTTTAACTTTTATTTTTATTTTGGTATAGAATTTTAATTTGACAGGCTTTTTCCCCAGCTCTTTTTTGAAGTCATTCCATTGTATTCTGAGTACCATAATCTCTGATAGGAATTCTATGTTTCTTTCTCATCTTCATACCTCTGTAAACAGTGTTTATCCTGCTTATTCTCAGATCTCTGGGTCTATTTTTTCATTAAATTTGCAAAACTATTAGACATTGTTTCTTCAGACATTTTTTCTGTGTTCTGATTCTTTTGGGAACCCAGTTTCACATATATTAGCCCATTTTATATTTCCCCAACAAGTAGCTAAATCCCTCTTCATTTACTTTCTTTTTTCCTCTCTGCTTCATTTTAATACATTTTATTTCTATTTCTTCAAGTTCATTTATCTTTTCTTCTGAAGTGTATAATCTTCATTTGATCCAATCCCATCTAGTGAAATTATCATTTCATTTTTTAAAATTCAGTTTGTTCTTTATTTAATTTTAATTTTATTTCCATAGTTTTCATGTTTTTCTTTAAATATGATTATAATAGCTGTTTTTACTTCCTGTTACGTTGTTTGAATCATCTTTGTCATTCCAGGGTCAGTTTCTGTTTAGTTATTTTTTACTTGGCATTGTTCACATATCCTGTTTCTTAGCATGTTAGATAATGTCGGATTAGATTCTGGACAATGTGAGTTTATGTTTATGAATGCTCTAATTTTGTTGTGTCATTTAAAAATGTCAGGTTTGTTATCTTCATATAAAAATTGTCACACAGTTAAGTTAATTGAAGATAAGTTTGATCATTTTGCAACCATTGCTGCGAGGTAGGTACTAGTGTAGGCTTCTCTTCAGGGATGGTTTATCTTCACTATTGAGGTGTGACTTCCTTTACTGAATGGTCCTGGTGATCACTGATGGCTTTGACTTGTCAGAGTTTGAATGTCTCTCCACTGTATTTGAGTACTGAAAATTGTTCAGTAGAAAACTACTTTGTTGCTTACTCAGACTTATGATTTTCATTGCTTTTTTTTTTTTTGCTTTAATTTTACTGTATTGTTTGGTTTCAAGTCTTGTTCACAACTCTTAATAACAGTATTTGTGATGGTTAGGTTCATGTGTCAGCGTGGCCAGGTGATGGTGCCCAGTTGTCTGGTCAGGCAAGCAAAGGCTTAACCATTACTATAAGGGCATTTCATGGGTAGTTAATAAATCAGAAAGCTGGTTTATTAAATCATCAATTCATTTGATTGCATCTGTGGCTGATTACATCTATAATCAACTAAGGGAGTGTCTTAGTTGTGAGAATTCAATCCATTGGATTTAATCCAATCAGTTTAAAACTTTCAAAGGGGAAGAGAGAATTTCATTGTTTTTTTAACCAGTCAGACTTTCCTGGGGAGTTCTCTGATGACCTTTATTGGAGCTGTCACCTTGCAGCTTCAATATGGAATTTGTATTTGTGCATCCCTACAGTTGTATGAAACACTTTTATATAATCCCATTTTTACAGATATCTTCTGGTAGTTCTGTTTTTCTAGAGAACCCTGACTAATACAGTACTTGTGGTCTAGTTTGCTAGCTACCAGAATACAATATTCCAGATATGGAACAGCTTTTAAAAGAAGGAATTAATTAAGTTGCAAGTTTACAGTTCTAAGGCCATGAAATTGTCCAAATTAAAGTAAGTCTATAGAAATGTCCAAATGAAGGCACCAAAAAGAGGTTACCTTCACTCAAGAAAGGCTGATGAAGTTCAGGTTTTCTCTCTTAACTGGAAAGGCACATGGTGAACTTGGCAACATCTGCTAGCTGTCTCTCCAGGTTTCTTGTTTCATGAAGTTCTCCCAGGGCATTATTCTTCTGCATCTCCAAAAGTCTCTGGGTATGCGGGCTCTGTCATGGCTGTAAAAAGGGGCTCTCTAAAAAATGTTTCCTCTCTTAAAGGATTCCACTCAAGGCCCACCTGGAATAGGTGGAGTTGCATCTCCCTCTAATAAAAAATTAATACACAAGTTGCAATGGTGGTTCAGTGGCAAGAATTTTTGCCTGCCAAGCTGGAGACCCAGGTTCAATTTCCAGAGCCTGCCCATGCCAAAAAAAAAAAAAATTAATACCCATAATCTGGTGAGTCATCTCCATTGGAACAACCAAAAACTCCTACCCGGCAATACCGAATGAGGATCAAAGGACATGGCTTTTCTGGGGTCCACAAATTCAAACCAGTACAACTTGATTTAGAATCTTTAAATCCCTAACCTAAGTCTTGACTCTAAAATGTAGTGGCTAAATAACATCTGTCACACAAATTTATCTTTTTTTTTTTTTGATAATACTCTAATCTGCAACAGATATGTAATGGTATAAATATTGAAATGTTGTTGGGAGATGTAAGGTGTAATTAACTGTTAAATATTGTTATTTTTCTCTTTTCTGACCACTGACTTCTTGCCACAATGTGTACTCTACTACTTCTGTAACCCTTTACTCATCCTTTTATGGTGCTCTATTTTGTCTTTCTTCTATTATCTGGTACTATAAAAGAGGCATTTTTGCTTTTACAGCAAGGAACTAAAACTATTGATGCTTAAGGAACAACCATTATTTAATTAAAAATTATATGCTTTTTTATAATTTGGAAAGCATTAAACAACAATTTAGGAAGATCAAACAGTACAATAGAAGATTAAAAGCTTATAATATTAAAATTTCAAAGACACAAAAGAGACAATATAGTGTTTTAAGCTATTAGTCACATTTAAGGAAACTCTAATGAAAGGGAAATTGTGTAATCCAGGACTGTCAGATAGTTATAGAAAAAAGGAAATATGTCCTGAATTAAAGAACAGAATATTAAAATGAAAAGAAACCATGGAATCATAAATGTCAAATCCAAATAAATAAATTTAGGTTTAAGTAAAAGTGAAGGGCCTGATATTTTATAGCTAGTAAGTGATGTTAAAAGTAAGACAGAGGAGGCAGGCCACAGTGGCTCAGCAGATAGAGTTCTCGCCTGCCATGCCAGAGACTCGGGTTCAATTCCCAGTGCCCGCCCATGCAAAAAAAAAAAAAAAAAAGAACACAGAGATTAATGTAACAGTGGCTCAGTGGCAGTTTTCTCACCTGCCATGCCAGGGACTTGGGTTTGATTCCCAGTGCCTGCGCATGCAATAAAAAATGTAACACAAAGACATTTAGTTATTGGTATCCTAACTTATTTTTATTAGGGGCTTTGCTAAAGATGTTTTCCAACAAAGTAACACATATGAAGAGAAATAAAGAGAGAGAATAAAGAATAACAGTTTCAAATATTTGTCTAAAAAGGACTTTTATTATACCTTTGAATCTGAAATATATTTAGGTTGATAGAAAAGATTAAATTGATAATCATATTCCCTCTGAATTTTAGTAGCACTATTTGTCATTGTTATTAAAAATCATTACCTTTCCAGTTTCTGATCCTATGTCTAGGACTGAACTTTATCTGGAAACTTTTATTTATTCTTTGGATTCTGAAATTCTGTGATGAAGTGTCTTGTGTGAATCTATTTTTATCCTTTCTGTCAGGCATTTGATGGGACATTTTAAAAGGAAATTCATGTTGTTAAATCTGAGAAAATGTCTCTTCATATTTGTTTTCCTATTTTCTTCTCACCTTTTTAATCTGTTCTCTTTTTTTTACATTCCATTTGGTGAAGTATTGGGCTCTTGGGTTGATATTCTAATATCACTATTTTTCCCATTGTTTTCCTCTTTCTGCTTAGGTTCACTAAGCTATGAGAGTTCCTCAAAATTTTCCTCCAGAAGTGTTATAGAATTTATTTTTTAAAACATTTCATTACAACTTCAAGTTTCTGGAGCACTTTCTTGTTCTCTGATGATTCTCTTTTCACATTTGCTCTTTTGTTTAAGTGATAAAATATTTTCTCTAGCCTCCTGAGATTATTAATTATAAGATTTTGTTAAATTTTTGTTTTCACTGCCAGTTTTAGTTTGAACTTCATCTTATATGGCTTATTTTGGTCTGTACTTTCTTTAGAGGTTTTCCTAAACATCTGTTGATCCTTAACTGCCCATTAATACATGAGATACTAAATAAGCAATGGGAAGTTCTATGTCTCAGGCTGGTGGGTGTTACTGTTTTGGCATAAACAGCTCATTTCCTCTTGCGCTCAACATTTGTAGTTCTTTTCTATTGGGCTAGGCAGTTTTCCCAAGGAGGAATCCTCCAGTTTTTGCCTGGGTGCCTGAGCCTGGATATCAACGATCTTGAATATGATTAGCATATAGATCAAAGAGTCTCTCCAACCATTGTTTAGACTTCCAATTAGTGCCTTTGTTTTTAACAAACACCTCATCCTTCAAACTTTCTTGACCTCCCTAGTCCTCTGAAATCAGATTTCTTTTGGTGCAATCTTGCCAGACGGTAAAGTTCCATTCTTCTGCATAGATGTGGAAGTTGCAGTTTGGTTGTTCACAAAGAGAAGTGTTTCAAGAGATTTAACTGTTCCTTTTACATAGTTTCAATGCGTCCTCCAGTTTTACCCACATTCCCTCTTTCTTTTTGCACCCATACCATATTAGTTTTCTATTGATGCATAACAAACCACCACAAATTTAGTGGTTTAAAACAGTGTATGTTTATTATCTCACAATTTCTGTGGGTCAGGAGTCTGGGAATGGCTTAACTGGGTCCTATATTTGAGGGTCTCGCAGGCTGCTATAAAGGTGTTAACTAGCTAAGGCTATGGTCTCAACTGAGGTTCCACTGAGAAGGATCTGCTTCCAAGCTCATGTGGGTTGCAGCCTGCACTCAGCTCCTTGTGGGCTGTCACATTGAGGGTTTCAGCTCCTTGTGGGCTGTCACACTGAGGGTTTCAGCTCCTTGTGGGCTGTCACACTGAGGGTTTCATCTCCTTGTGGGCTGTCACACTGAGGGTTTCAGCTTCTTGCTGGCTGCCAGCAGAGGTCTCCTTCTGTTTCTTGCTGCATGGGCCTTCCAAACATGTGCTCTTGCTTTTTTAAGGCATCAATGGAGACATTTACCTCTAGCAAGAAAGAATTTATCATCTAATGTAACATAATCATATATTATGATGTAATCACATACATCCCATTACCTTTGCTGTATTCTGTTGGTTAGAAGCAAGTCCTGGCTTCCCTCCACACTCAAGGGTATGGCATCACACAACGGTGTCAGGACCAGAACATAGAGATCCTGGCAGCCACTTTAGAGTCTGCACACCATTTCCAAATGCTTTGTGCCAAGCGTCTCCAATATTTGAGCACCTATGGCCTAAGTTACTTAACATGTTCAAAATGTGTGGATATTTCTCATCTGTGGCTATGTTCTTTAATCTTTCCCATTGCAGTAATTTTTATAATTTATTTATTATTATTATTTATTTATTTATTTCCATGGGCAGGCAACAGGAATCGAAGCTGGGTCTCCAGTATGGCAGGTGAGAAGTCTGCCCGCTGAGTCACTGTGGCCTGCCCTAATATATATATTTTTTAATTAATGTTATCTTAATGAAGTTTCTAGGAGGAAGCAGAAACAAAAACATTGGCTCAATATTACAAGTTTACCAAGAACCCCTTGACTGAATTTTTAAACTATTATTTCACCTGCTTGGAAATAAAAATAAAAAAATCATTTAACTTTATAGGGAAAACATAGACGTATTATTCTTAATTCTTTATCCAGTATTATTATAAAGCAATTTAATTGATGATATTAACGAATATACTTTTCAAGCCCATATTCTTGATACCTGAAATATATAGATATATATCTCCAAGGAATGTTTCAGGGAAAGACTGTATTATATTATCAGATGAACTTTCATGAATTCGCATAAAGATGTGTACTTTAAGTAGTACCCACAATTTCATGAAACTTGTAAATATACTCTGGCTACTTTACTAGCTAAAAGTTAGCACTTTATTAGGAATATCCTGTGTTTGGGGTCTAACTTTCAGTACTTTTCATGTCATTAGCCTGTTTTAACCTCACAGCATCACAATAACTACAGGGGTAGGTATCATTAGTCTATCTATTGATGAGGTAAAGAAGGCTATGAGCAGAGCAAAGATTTGAACCCAGATTTCCTTAAATGCCTGGAACCAACAGATCTCCCTGTCTTTTTTTAGTGGCTCTGTGTGTATGTTGAGACACACCGCTATCATCCTGCCAGGCAGTTCATATGTATTTGTTAGCTTTCATTTTCTGCTGTGGCAGAGCTTCAGGATCTGTTAGAAGTGACAGCTTAGAGTCTGTCCAGGTCCTTTCTGGGCATGCAAAAACACCTGGGCACATGCAATGCCCCATATGTGTATGTGACTGTCCAGAGTCACAGGAACATGGAGCTTTTCAAAGCCTGCCATATACATCTCTTGCCCAGATTTTCCTTTAAAGCTTTTTTTTTTTGGTAAGATTTTAGTTTGCCCCAGTTGTTATTATTGTCACTTCAGGTAACTATGGTGTTACAGTTGCCACAAACACCCCATGAGAAAAAGGACTTATGCAAGAGGGAAACTGTGCCAGATCAAATTAGAGAAGTGCTTTTTGCAGAACTGCTAGGCAGGTCAAATTTTGACAATTCTCTGGAATGGAGTTTTGAGGAATTTCTGACCTATTCTCTGACCTCTAGTGACTGCTAAACTGCCAGATTCAGTGTAATTGTGAAGGTGTTGGTTACTGAAGCTGCCACAGTGCTGGGGACAGGGAGATAGGAATCGGGCAAGTCAACGTGACATAAAGCTCACTTTTCTTTCCAAGAGTCAGCTGGTTGGTTCTCTTGAATATATGCTTCCCAAATTGCTGTAAGCCAGTAATTAATTAATTTCCAGAGTTTTTAAAGTTGATTTTGACAATTTTTGCCAGTATTTATATTGCTTTTTTTGGAGCAAAAAAAAATTGGAGTTCCTTGCCCCACCATTCTTACAGATATCCAAATGTTATTTTCATTTTTTCACTAAGTTGTGCTACAACTGACATGTTTTTAGGCCTGAAGTTAGTCAATTAGTACTTCAGAGGTATTTTAATTAGTAGTTCTATCTTAAAATATGAAGCTGAAGGAGTAAAATGACAGATAAAATCTTTCTATACCTCTTTTACGCAATGAGGAATGATAGAAGAATTTGATTTTATAGTTAAACTTTGAGGTGTGTGTATAGATATTAGGGTCCTTTTGATTGTGCAAAGTTAAGGTCCTATTGACATCATGAGGTGATTAATTTTTTTTTTTTTAGGAATAACTAGTAAAGCTTATGTATTAGTTAGGGTTCTCTAGAGAAACAGAATCAACAGGGAACACTTGCAAATATAAAATTTATGTGTCTCACGTGACCGCAGGAACACAGAGTCCAAAATCCACAGGGCAGACTGCGAAGCCGACGACTCCGATGGAGGGTCTGGATGAACTCCACAGGAGAGGCTCACCAGCTGAAGCAGGAATGAAACCTGTCTCCTCTGAGTTCTCCTTAAAAGGCTTCCCATGATTAGATTTAGCATCACTAATTGCAGAAGACACTC
>PVIY010048015.1:0-17534 GCA_004026745.1 Myrmecophaga tridactyla | reverse complement strand
TTAACTGCCTTTCCTCTTAAGAAATAACTAAATAAATCCCCTTTTATTAAAAGCCAATCCATCTCTGGTATGTGGCATTCTGGCAGCTAGCAAACTAGAACAACAGAATACAACTTTTCAATTTATTCATCTGTCTGTCTGTCTATCTGTCATCATTATCACCTGTCTATTGGACTATTCTTTTTTGTTTAAATGATCTAAACAAAATATAAGCAGAGTGGGCAGCTGCCGTGGCTCAGCAGGCAGAGCTCTGACCTGCCGTGCTGGAGGTCTGGAGTTCGATCCCTGGTGCCTCCTGCCCATATGCAAATTAAAAAAAAAATATATATATATAAGCAGAGGAGAGCACAAGATTATTTGAACTCAGCTAATCAAATTCTGTTAGTAGGATGCCATTTTCCTTTAGTATCTTTAGTCTTTAGATTACATCTTTCAGATGAGAGGAGGGATAGATGGAAGGTAGGATAAGAAGTAAGTGACACAAAAGACTGAGTACTTGAAATCGCCTAACCAAATAACAGTTATTGAGTGCTGGGACTGTATGAGGGGCAGTCTCAGAGTACAATAAGTACAATAAGAGCTAAGGGGAGAGCCCAAGTTAAAACAGAGCACAGTAACACAACTGGTGATATTGGAACTGGGCCCTAAATCATGGAAACAATTTGGACACATGGATAAGAGTTAAAAATACACAGAGATTCTCTGCTAGGAAATATACCTTGCAGAATCCTATACAAGTCAACCATCCTCTGGTCTCATCATTGTTTTTTAGTTATGTGGGCAAAACAGCATAGCATAACAGTTAAACTCTCAGGCTCTCTGGTCACCTAAACTAAGGGTCACATCCCAACTCTACCATTTGCCAAACTATGACTTTGGACATAATTTAACTTACTTGAGCCTTAAGTTTCCTTGTCTTTTAAGTGAGAATGATGGTAGTATCTCTTTCATAGGATTGTTTGAGGACTAAGGGAAATAAAGTAGATGAAGTACTTGGTTCTTAGTCCGCATTTAATAAATATCTATCAATAAATATCTAACTCAATAAATGTTACTATGATTCCATTGAAGCACATTCCTGGAACAGAGATGAAGGAGGAAATATAGACTAAAATAAGGTACAATTAAGCTTTGTAAAAATTGGATTTGCGGGGGTGAGGATGTGAAAAGAAGCAAAACTATTTATAAGGCATTGAACTTGAAAAGAGACAGAGAACCTCCAGACTTGTAATCTCTGGATTTGGGAATCTGGTACCCTTGAGGATATCCTCGCCCTTCCTGTCTTTCTCCATGGCCATTATTTAAAAAATTTATTTGATGTGAATCTTTTCCGTTGAAGAAATGTTGACCTTTTACCCAGATCAATTGTATGCAGTAAGCATGTAGTTAATACCTACTAAGTACATTGGTAATTCGAAGGTGACAAAGATACTTTCTGATTCTTAGGATCTAGGGATACAGAGAATAAAAAATGTTGATCTAAATAGAAGTGCTGTAATGTAGATAAGAATAAAAAGCAAAGTGGGGGGCACAACTGGAGAACATAACTCTACCAGGAATCGGGGTAGGAAGAGCCAATTTGGAAGATTTTTAGATGGTAGCATTTTTGCCGAATCATGATGGTTCAGAAAATAAATTAGACAGTTGAGGCACTGGAAATCCTAGCAAAATTGACCAGCCTGTGTGAAAATTTGAAATAGGAAAGAGCTGAGTATGGCTAGAGAACTGCAGGTAGTTTATTGTAGCATATACAAGTGAGGGAGCTGAGGACAGCTGAGGAGTTTGGATTTTATCTTGTAAGCTATGAGAAAGAGGTGTTAAGTACTCTTGAAGAAAAGGAGTGACATATGTTCACAGGTGTAGAAACATCAGTAAGGTGACAGTTTGGAGGAGATATTGGGAGGGAAAATTCTGGAGGCAATTGATCATTAGGTTTTTATTTTCTCTACCTTAGAGCAGCATTTCTTGATCTATTTTATCTTGTGATCACTTTGCTGATAATATAGAGTCTCATGTACTCTTTTAGAAAAACCTATATATTTTCCATGTTTTTATGGAGGATATAATCTGAAATGTGATTTTAATTCTATATATTAATTTAACCCCACATAGCATTAAAATTATATAGTATCTTTTATTTAAATGAAATATATATAATTTGTAATCTATAAACAAAAATTTGACTATATTTTTCATTGAACATGTATAATTTCTTTACACATACATCAAAAATTGCAGACATATTTGATTTGGATATAAATTACATATTAAAATGAATGGAATGGAAGCATCAATGCTTTCTTCTAACTCTAAAGCATAATATGTGCCTCTTATCATTGCTTGTATCGTAATAGATTGACCAACATCAGATTAAGATCAGATTAGGTTTTTCCAAACACTCTTTGTTTGCATTTATTGAGGTTATTATCTTTTGTGCTCATTTAGTCCATTGACATGATGAATTCTATTTATAGATTTCCTGTTGTAACAACTTCTTTGCATTCATGGCACAAACCACACTTGGTCATATTGTATTGTTTTTTGTTTGTTTGTTTGTTTGTTTTTTGCATGGGCATGCACCAGTAATCAAACCTGGGTCTCTGGCATAGCAGGCAAGAATTCTGCCACTGAGCCACCTTCGCGCTGCCCTGTATTGCTTTTTAATATACTATTGTATTATGTTAGCTAATATTTTCAGATTTCTCCATCTCTTTTATTGTTCTTGAGTAGTTTTGGTTTCAAAGTTATATTACTACCATGAAACAAGTCAGGAAGCATTAGCTAATTTTCTTTGATCTAGAATAAGTTGTATAAGAATGCATTAGCTGTTCCTTAAAAATTTGGTAGAACTTATCATAACCTTTCTAGTCTTAGAGATTTGGGTTAAATAAAGCATTGGTTCCCAACAGTACCTTAACACAAGGGGAAGGGGACTTTGGCCTCACAAGGGTCATTTGGCAATGGCTGGAGACATTTTTGATTATCACAACTGGGGAAGGAGGTTACTGTCATTTAGTGGATAGACACTAAGGTTGCTTCTAAAAATCCTAGTGCACAGGACAGTCCCCCACAACCAAAAATTACCTGGCCCAGAATGTCAGTAGTGCTGAAGTTGAGAAACCTGATGTTAAAAAATGGAGGGAGACCATACAGAAAATCATTAAAAAAAAAAGCTGAAATAGAGATCAGATTTCAATTAGATATACGAATGAAGCAGATTTGGTAGGAACTAAGAAAATCAGACTAAAGGGTAAAAGGATGATATGACTGTGTTTTAAAACTTCAACTTCTATATGAGCCCAAAGGAAGAGATGTTTGGTGCAAAATTTGTATTTTGTATAGCACACTACTATCTCATTTAAATTGTATGGCCAGTTTATTCAAATGCCGCAATTTCATGGAAACTTTAATATGGAGAGAGACCTGGTGGGTTTGTACCGGCTTCTGTAAAGCCCTGATACACCCCAGAGTAATTTGGACAGAGAATAAAAAAGTATTTGCAAAGCCCCCATGAAAGTCTAGGGAAAAATTTGGAAATATTAAACTTCCCCACCTGGGGAATTCCAGAGAGTCTCACAAACATTGGGGTCTACCAACTTAATAGGCTGAGCCTTTGATCTTGGGGCTTGCCCTTATGAAATTTATTCCTGCAAAAGAGAAGCTCAGCCTGCTTATAAATATACCTGAGTCACCTCCAGAGAACCTCTTTTGTTGCTCAGATGTGGCCTCTCTCTCGAAGCCAACTCTGCAGGTTAACTCACTGCCCTCTCTCCTATGTGGGACATGACTCTCCCAGGGATGTAAATCTCCCTGTCAGTGTGGGACATGATTCCCAGAGATGAACCTGGACGTGACATTGTGGGATTTAGAAAGTCTTCTTGACTCAAACGAGGAAGAGAAATGAAACAAAATAAAGTTTCAGTGGCTGAGAGATTTCAAATAGGGTTGAGAAGTCATTCTGGAGGTTATTCTTATGCATTATGTAGATATCCCTTTTTAGTTTTTAGTGTATTAGAATACCTAGAAGGAAATACATGAAATTGAATTGTAAGCGAGTAGCCTCAATGCTAAAAGAGATTGTGTAACTATATAGCTTTTACAATGAGACCATGTGATTGTAAAAAACCTTGTGGCTGAAATCCCCTTTATCAGTGTATAAACAGAAGAGTAAAAATAAGGACAAAAAATAAATTAATAATGAGGGGGTATAAGGGATGTTTGGGGTCTCCTTTTTTACTTTTATTTTTTATTCATAGTTTTATGTTTTTGGAGTATTGAAAATGTTAAAAAAATTGACTGCAGTGATGAATGCACAACTATATGATGATACTGTGAACCATTGATTGTGCACTTTGAATGATTATAGGGTATGAGAGTATATCTCAATAAAACTGCATTAGAAAAAAGGGAGAGATTTTATTGCAGTTTCAGTTTCTTTAATGGTTCCTGTTCTTTGTAAAGTTTTTACTTCTGTTTGTGCTGATTTAGTATTTAACTTATTTTCATAAATTTATTCATTTCCATTTTTTTGTGTAGTGTATGGTGGGGGTCACATTTCATTCTTTTTCCATGTGATTATTGTGTTATTGCAGCACCCTTTGTTGAATTTTTGTTTGTTGCTTGCTTGCTTGTTTGTGTTTTGGAAAGTTCATGGATGGCAATCAAAGCCAGGTCTCCCACGTGGCAGGTGAGAATTCTACCACTGAACTACCTTTGCAATTCCTTCAGTTATTTTTTTTAATATGCTGTATGGTGGGGTTACATTTCATTATTTTTCCATGTGAGTATCCCATTATTGTTGCACCATTTGTTGAATTTTTTATTTGTTTGTTTTTGTTGGTTTCTTTATTTGTTTGGGAAGTACATGAACTGGGAATTGAACCTGAATCTCCCATATGGCAGATGAGAACTCTACCATTGAACTACCCTTTCACCCCCTGCACCCCCTTCAGTTATTTTTTATCTTCTCATTTTTCTTGAACTAATATTGTAGGAGCTGTGTATATCTTTTAATCTTTTTGACGGATCAACTGGTTGTTTTTCTTAATCACCTCTACTGTTACAGGGATTTAAATTTTTCCCCTGTTAATTTCTGTCCTTATCTTTATTATTTCTCTCCTTCCTTTTCTGGGTTTATTGTAATTTTTCCTGATTCTTATTCAACTGCTTATTTAGTTCATTTGTTTTAAGTTTTTTCAATACATTTCAATAAATAAGTTCTCCTTTAGCTCTGTTCCACAAATTCGTGGTTTGATCAGTCCCATTGCACTATTGCATTATTATCCTTATTGATTAAATTGAAGTACTTTTTATTAGTATTTTTTCAGACGAGGACTTTTCATGTCATCACTTGTAAATTGATACCTGATTTTATTTCATTATAGTCAGGAAATGTATCCTGTAAATTGCTGCTTCTTTGGGATTTGAACTTCTGTTGCATCATGCTCAAACTTTGTGAATGTTCCCTTTGTTAAAAAAAGCATTGCATTTTAAATACAATATCTCATTGACTCCTCACAAAACCCTGAAAGGTATATGTTAACTCAATTCTAAAAAGGAAATAACTGAGGCAAAGAAATTTAAATAACTGAGTACAGGTATCTGCTTTCAGATCCCCTGCTCTTATCTGCTCTTCTTTTTCACTTCTCTTTTAATTGTCTAACTGTCTTATTTAAATCTTCTAAATCATTGGTGTGTTTTTTTTTGTATCCTTATCTATCAGTTCACAATAGACATGTATTAGCATTCCCAACTACAATTTTGAATTGTCTTTTTTTCTGTGGTTCTGTCATATGAAACTTTTATAGTTTGTTCTCAGGGTCTTAACTTTCTTGATCTAGCTTATCCTGTAATTAGTAAATAAGGCCTCTCTTTGTCTTTTTCTCATTTTAAATTCTATTTAGTCTTATATTAAGTTGTTATGCTGTCTTTTCTTTAGCTAACATTTGCTCTCTGTAATTTGCCATCACTTTCTTTTATTTTTTTACTCTTTTTATATTTTTATTGATACATGTAATATATTCACATATAATGTAACCATCTAAAGTGTACAATCAGTGGTTCAGAATATCATCATATAGCTCTCCATTTACCATAACAACCAACTTTGTTTTTCTTTTTTTGTGAAAAATAACATATATATACAGAAGCAATAAATTTCAAAGCACATGATAACAATTAGTTGTAAAACACATTTCAGAGTTTAATATGGGTTACAATTCCACAATTTTAGGTTTTTGCTTCTAGCTGCTCTAAAAATACTGGAGACTAAAAGAAATACCAATATAATGATTCAGCAGTCATACTCATCTGTTAAACCCTACCTTCTCTGTATAACTCTACCATCAACTCTGATCTTTCTCCTACTCTTTAAGGGTATTTGGCCTATGCCCATTCTAAATATTTCATGTTGGAAGGGACTGTTAGTAATATGGGATGGGGAATGGAACTAGTTGATGTTCTGGAGAGGCTGGGCCCTCTGCATTTCCTCTGGTCTAGGAACCCATCTGGAGGTTGTAGGTTTCTGGAAAGTTACCCTAGTGCATGGAACCTGTGTAGAATCTTATGTACCGCCTCAGGTGTTCTCTAGGATTGGCAGGAATGGTTTTAGTTGGGGTTTGGCAAGCTATGACAAGCAACGATGTCTAACTGAAGCTTGCGTAAGAGTGACCTCCAGAGTAGCCTCTCGACTCTATTTGAACTCTCTCAGCCACTGATACCTTATTTGTTACATCTCTTTTCCCCTTTTGGTCAGGATGACAATGTTGATCCCACAGCACCAGGGCCAGACTCATCCCTGGAGGTCATCTCCCATGCTGCCACGGAAACATTCACCCCTGGATGTCATGTCCCACGTAGGGGAGAAGGCAGTGATTTTACTTGCAGAGTTGGGCTTAGAGAAAGTGAGGCCACATCTGAGCAATAAAAGAGGTCCTCCAGATGTAACTCTTAGGCATACCTATAAGTAGGCTAAGCTTCTCCACTACATACATAAGCTTCACAAAAGCAAGCCTCGTGATCAAGAGCTTGTCCTATTGATTTCGGTGTCCCTAATATTTGACAGAGTATCGGGTTTCCCCAGTGATAAAGTTAAATAGTTCTGTATTTTTTCTCCAATCCCTCAAAGGATTTTGCCAATACTTTTTGATTTTCTGCTTAATATATTCTAGGTTGTATACAAACATAACATTAAGCTATCTTGGATAGTTTTTATTCGGTCCACAGCATTTTAAATTTCTGTGATATCTGCTGTTTTTCTATTTATTCTTTCAAATTCCTATTCATGCTCTTCTAATGTATAATTGATGTCCTTTATGTCATTAGTCATCCCATTGATTTTATTTAGTAGCTTCATATGAATATCTTTGATTAGTTGTTCCAAGTCTGTGTCTCCTCCCGTGATATAATGTGGTCATTAGGCTGGACTGTATCTGTCTGCATTTTCATATGCTTAGTGATCTTCTCTTGCCTTCAAGGCATGTAAATTTCTTGATAGGGTTACATTAGAAGTTGATTTCATTCAGTAGTCTAAAGCTTTGTATTTGTAGGGTGGGTGTGGAGCAGGATGTGGAGCATGGAGCGGGGCGCAACAGTGTAGTGATGGGTTGCATTACAGGTATAGATGCCGGTTGGGTATGCTACACTGGTGCCTGTGAACATGAGGTGCGGGGTTGCGGTATTGAGGAGGTACAGTGCAGGGACCATGGGTGCAGGGTGCAACTCAGGCAGACCTTTGAATGCAGGAGCAGGGTGTGGCTTGGGGACCCAGAGGTAGGGCGTGGCAGGAGGCAGACGTAGGGGCTGTGCAGAGGCAGAGTGGCTAGTGCTTGGGTAGCATGTGGTTGGGTCCATGAAATGTGTTGTTTGAGGCTGTCAGGGTGTGAGTTATGGAGCACAGAGATTAGGGCACAGAGAAGGCACGGTGCAGGTGTGTCCTTCTTCAGGGGTAGGGGTACAGGTGGCCCGGGATGCAGATGCATGAGTGTCCCAGGGCGGGGCACAGGTTGCAGGGTTACAGGATGTGGGTCAGGAGCAGGTGATGTCACATGGGCAAGGTCCTGGTATGTGCATATGTGCAGGGGTTGGGGCAGGGGTGCATGCATGTGCAGCATGGAGGCTGTGTGGCATAGATGTACTTGTGAGGACCTACGAGGTATGGGAGCAAGGCACTTGTGCCGGGGGGTCGGGTAAGGGTGTGCACGTGTGCAGGATAGAAGTGCTGAGGTTCAGGGGTTAAGAGGTCGGTGCACGGATGTGTGGGTGCCTGACTAGGAGGATGTAGCTGTGCGCATGCATGGGTTGAGAGGCAGGGCCCTATTGTGCATGAGTGTGGGGGGTGGGGCCCTGGTGTGTGGGTGCACAGAGTTTAGGGTCAGTGGGGCAGGGTTATGCGTGCATTGGTTGGCTGTGGGTGAGGCCCAGATACACAGGCCAGTGCTTGCTCAGAGCTGGGAAGGCGTGGTGGATGTGTACATGTGCACAGAGCTCATGGGTAGAGTGGGGTTGCAGGACTGTAAGGCCTGGGGATGGGTGTGGCCAGGGTATTAAGATGAGTGCCTGCTGCCTGGATGCATAGGTGACCACCTACGGGGGCAGGGATGGAGACGTGGGGGTTGAGGCCTGGGCACGGATGCATGGTCTCAGAAGGGGTGGGGCAAGACTGTGCCCTTTTGAGGGAGAGGTGAGTTGGGCTGGGTCAGTCGTGCACGAGGGCACAGGACAAGTATGTGGGGTGGGGATGCGTAAGGGGTCGGGGCGGAAGTATTTGGAGCCCGGTGGAGGGGGCAGGTGACGGGGTTCAGGTGTGTTGGGTGTGTGGGGTATCCCAGGGTGTGGGCGGTGCACATGGATGTAGCACATTAAATAAATACAGCTTGGCTTACTTCCTAGTCCCCATTGTCTCCCTGTCCATGCACTCCTGAAGGCTCCAGGCCTCCAGTTGGAAAGGGGCATGTTAGGCTGTTTGCACTAGCTAGATGGTCTCTGGTTCTCTTCATCTCATTTCTTTAGCTTATGGAACCAGGGCCTTCCTGTGTAGTGTAAAAGACCTTCCCAGGGCACTTAAACCCTGGAACCACTGTCCCAGTCGTTTGCTGTCACTTCTCTAGCTGTTCCTTAGAGCAGGGGTGAACTCGACCTATCCTGTTATGCAAACTTCCCAGAACTCTATGCCATCCCTGTATTTTTATTTTTATGTTTTAAGTTTTGAAAATGTTACGCTTCTTCAAAATTCACAATATTCATATACTGCTAATAGGTTATTATAAATTGTTAATGAATATCTCATTTGTTGTTCCAACCCAGCTCTTGAAGGCCTTGGGTCAGCACAGCCCCAAGACCAAAGAATATGCTAATTCCAGAGTCAGAGATGAGTTTTATTAAGACTTAGGAAGGAGAAGGTCTCTGGTGGTAACTGTCCACAAAATGAAAGTGCCCCACAAAGGTGGAGGTGCAAGGGGCAGCTTATAAGGGTTTAGGACAAAGACATTCCATAGGGTATGAGAACAGATTTTCAGCAGAGTCTCATGACACAGAAGTCTGGAGATTTGGTATCAACAGTGATCAGGGGAGTCTTAATGCTTTACAAGATAAGTGGTTTACGATACCATCTATACCCTTCGTTCCTCCCAGAGGAGGTCTGTTGACCTTTAACTTCTGTCCTGGTCACGTAGCCAGATAGGTGCAGCAACTTACTCTCAATGTGGAGGGGAAGCCCAGGCCCATTTCTCTACACTTGTCTTTATAATATATGTGATCTCCAAAACATTCTAGAAATCGAACACAAATTTTGGACTATTATTCTCTGAACAGAAAAATATATATTCATTTTAGCTAGGCTTTTCTTCCTCTAGAAATTTTTTGTCTTTATTACAGAAATTACATGTTTACAGAATCATCATGCATAAAATACAAGATTCCCATATACCACCCTATTATTAGCCCCTTCCATGTTGTGTGGAATATTTGTTACAATTGACAATAGTGCATTTTTTTTATCATTGTACAATTAAGTATACACAGCCAGTGAACCCTAAGTTAAACCATTGACTATAGTCAATTATTCACTTTTGTTTTAGAAGTGTTTCATAGATAGGGTGACCATATAAAATTTGCTACTGTATTTGCATAAACTGTGGAGTATGGTGGAGAGAAGATGAAGAAGGAAAGCTTCAGAGTTATTCAACTTGCCTGTCCACGTTATTGGTTCTCCATCCTGGTCAGTTTGCAGCAGCACCCTGATGTTACCCTGCTGCTTCCTGCTAGCACTGGGCTGGTTGCAGTTTTCCTTCCCTGAAGTAGCAGTAGGGAAGTGTTAGTGTATACTGGTGTGGGCAAAGGTTAAGAACCTAGTTAGGTATCTTGTCCCCAAATTATCATCTATCTGTTATCTCTGTGTACATTCGCTTCTTAAGTGAATTCATTCTTTCTCATGACTTTAAATCTATCTTTATAGGCTCACTAATACCAATCATATAGCCCAAAGCCTGATCCTACTTCTCCCCTGAGCTCCAGATTTGAATATCTCACTGCATATTTAGATGCTCCACTTGGATATCTAATAGGCACCTCAGGTTTATCATGTCCATAACATGTGTTTATTACAAGGGAAGGACTTGCTGCCTGATGCACACAGAGGCCAATACACTGACACCAGTATTTTCAAAAGAGTTTTATTGTGAGGTCGACCAGCAAGGAGATGGGAGGCAAGCTCAATTCTGTCTCCCAGATCCAAGTACTAAGAGAGACTTACAGGATGGAAACAAAGGGAGGTGGGGACAGTGGTGGGGATTCAGGTGGCATATTCTGATTGGTTGATTATAGGACTGTCTGTATAGGGCAGAAATATGCTAGTGGGCCACATCTACTCTTCCTTTTGAGGCTCCCCTCACTTTTATTTTTTGTTTCTGATGACTCCTCATCCCCATAAATCTTGGTTCTGAGGAAAGTAATTTTTGTTCCTAGTGTCTCAGAGATTGTTCAAAGGGCAAGACACCATGTGTCGGTGTCTGTGCATGCACTGTCAGTGACTAACTTTGTGGCTAAGTTTGACTGATGTAGACAAATTCAGAAAAGAATTTTAGTAATGGAAGAGGAAGGAGTTCTGATAAGCAGCACGTTTTGGCCTGAATCTGTTTTGCTTTGTTTTGTTTTGTTTTGTTTTGTTTTTTTTATTAGGACTCCTGGCTATCCACCTACGGTTTCATCCCTGTCCACCCACCATCACTCTTCCAAACCTATCTCTTTTGCAGTTTTCTATAGCTCAGTGAATCACACAAAAATCCTTAGAGTTATCACATAAAAATCCTTGGAGTTATCCTTGACTTTTTCTTTCACACAGCAAGTGTAGTCCATTAGAAAATCCTGTTGCAGCTACCTTCACAAATATCTAGAAAAAATTATCACCATCATCCATTAACAAAGATTATTGTCCAAACACTAAATTATCTCCTAACTGGATTATTGTGATAGCTTTGAAACCAGTCTCCCTGCTTCTGCCCTTTCGGCCCAGGTCCCAGTCTTAGCAGTACACAATAGTCAGATCCTGTTGTAGCATGTCAGACTGTGCACATTTCTGCTCCAAACTGTGAAATGACTTCTCATTTTTGCGTGTGAGTAAAGTCCAAAATCCATACTCTGTCATGCCACTCCATGTTCTATCCCTCTGAACGCTTCTCCTATCAATCATCTTTGCACTGACTACACTTGTTCCATAATAGTTTCCTTGTTGGTTCTAGAATATTCCATGTATAGTGTTCCAGTGACTTTTGGTTTTTCCATGATTGGAACATGATCCCCATAGATATCTGTGTGGCTGCTTCTTCACTTCCTATAAGGTCTCTACTCAAATATCACCTTATAAGAAAAAGATCACTGTATACAAAATAGCAACAGCTGTCTTTCTAATACTCCCATTCCCTTTATCATGTATTATTTTTTTCCACATAATTATGTTTTACTAAATTAGGGGACTTTTCTGCCATTCTATAAATACATTTTAAATGTTTGTTATTGTGAAATATAACATAAATACAAAGAAAAGAAAGGAAAAGCAATAATTTTCAAGGTGCACTTCAGCACGTAGTTACAGAATAGATTTCAGAGTTTGTTATGGGTTACCATTACCCAGTCAGATTTTTACTCATTGCTGCTCCAAAATACTGGAGGCTAGAGGAAGTATCAATATAGTGATTCTGCAGTCATACTCATTTGTTAAATACTGTTTTCTCTGTTATAACTCCTCCTCCTGCTTTAAGCCTTCTCCAAATCTACAGGGATCTTATGGTCAATGCCCATTCAGACTTCTTCATGTTGAAAAGGGGTATCAACACTAAAGAGTAAGGAGATGTAATTAATTGATAATCTTGGAGAGGCTAATCCCTATGGGTTTGAGGGTTTACTGACCTAGGAACCCTCTGGAAATTATAGGTTCTAAGAAAGCAAACTTAGTGCATGAAACTTTTATAGAGTCTAAGTTCAGGCCCTAGGTGGTCTTAAGAATTAACAGGAGGGTTGTTGGTTGGGGTTTAGCAAACCATGGAAATCAGTGGCAATTAGCACTATCTAACTGAAGCTTTCATAAGAGTAGCCTCCAGAATAGCCTCTTGACTCTATTTGCTCTCTGTTAACCACTGATACCTTATTTTAGTTCACTTTTTTCCCCTTTTTTGGTCAGGAAGGCATTGTCGATCTCACAGTGTCAGGGCCAGACTCATCCCAAGGAGTGATGTCCCATGTTGTCAGGGACACTTTCACCCCTGAATGTCATGTCCCACATATAGGGGCAGATAA
This sequence comes from Myrmecophaga tridactyla, assembly GCA_004026745.1. Lineage (NCBI taxonomy): Eukaryota > Metazoa > Chordata > Mammalia > Pilosa > Myrmecophagidae > Myrmecophaga > Myrmecophaga tridactyla. Next base: position 4,745 of record PVIY010048015.1, on the reverse strand, counting down.
TAACTGAACTTGCAGAATTGGGCTTAGAGAGAGAGGCCACATCTGAGCAGCAGAAGAGGTTTCTTGAAACCAACTTTTAAGTCTCATCATATATAGTCTTAAATTCTCCACTGCAGAAATAAGTTTCGTAAGGCAGGCCTCAAAATCAAGGGCTTGGCTTATTTTCTTGGGTGTCCGCAAGAGGGTACCTGGGTTTCCCAGATGGGAACGTTTAATGAGTTCACTTTTTTCCTTTGGAACCTCACGGGACTCTACCAGTAATTTTAAATGATCAGTCCACCATAGTTTGAGATATATCTGGGTATTTTAAGTTATGCAGAATTACAAGGTCATTCTCCTGTTCTGCATTCCAGGAGTTAGGGTTGTTTAAATGAGCTATCCAGACAGGTAGCTTTGGACTGTGTGTTACAGAAAATTTAGGTTCTAGACCCAATAAACCTCTCTGCCTTTGGTCTCATACAGTAAGTGAAGGTCCAGAGTACATGCACTCTCATCTTTTACCTTCTATTCTGATTTACTTTAGTTCCAGCCAGATTGGATTAATTTTAATCTCTGAGGTCTGATCTCTTTTTTAGTTACTTTTACTGTTATTGTATGTAGCTATGTTAACTTTACGGGCTGTAGTACTGCATTTCCGGGTCTTAGGTGTCACAGAGTTTCTCAAGAGTTCCAGAGAAATACCAGCTATTAAACATATAGCTCAGTGTCTCAAAATCTAGAAATAAACTTGCAACTTCAGACTAAGTGTGACTGCTATAAGGGCTTGTAATCTAGGCTCCAATTTTCTTATGCGTATTTTCTGACAGGGACCTTAGCATATTTGTTCTTTTGTTTCTGGCTTATTTTGCACAATATATTATCCCCAAAGTTCATTCAGTTTGTTGCATGCTTCTCAACGTCCTTCTTTTTCGTAGCTGCACCATATTCCATTATATAAATGAATAACATCTTGCCATTCTGCTTCTCATTTAACCCTTCAGTTCCTTCCCTCTATTTGGCATCATGAATAATGTCTAAAATAAACAAAACATGTTTTACAGTATCCTCATTTGGTTGTGCAATCAGCAGCACTCTCAATTTTAGACAGTTGTCATTGGTCCATAAAGACAAAGAACTTACGAATACAGCCTCACCAGATACCAAATCAAAACTACCCCTTATCGATTGTACACCATTTATGGACTATATGTATGTGAAGATTTGTGGATAAAAATATTTTTTAAAAACACTACCCCTTTATCATTTGTCCTGCCCTCCCCCAATTTGTTGTCCCTGATAGTGTTGTAGTACTTTAGATGTCTTCTTGTTAACTATTGGCCATAGCATGCAATTGTAGTGATCCCCCTAGACCCCTCTCCTATCAACTCTGTCCAATATCAAACCTTTGAAGCAATTCATGCAAAAACTTGTTATAACTGTAGATGTAATCAGTGAGATACATGGCACTATACATCCCCTTTCAATCATATTCACTGTCAATATGACAATGTTACTTATAACTCTACTAATTAGTTACCATCACCTCTGTCATTCCCTTAGATTTAAGTTCAACCTTATTGGGTAACCTTTCCCCCATCTCTAGCTTATGTGTATCTCTGCATCTGCTCTATTCTATAGTGTAACCTCTGAGATTAGCTTTACCAGAGCCATAATAGCAAAATCATATACTATCTGACCTTTTGTGTCTGATTTATTTCACTCAGCATTATGTCCTCAAAGTTCATCCACGTTGTCATATGCTTTGGGACCTCATTTCACCTTACTGCTGCATAATATTCCATCGTATGGATATACCACATTTTGTTTACTCATTCATCTGTTGATGGACGCTTGGATCATTTCCATCTTTTGGCAGTTGGGAAATAGAATAGTTTCCCTATGAACATTGGTGTGCAAATGTCTATTCATGTCACTGCTTTCAGCTTTTCTGGGTATATGCCAAGTATTGGTTTTGCCAGATCATAAGGCAAATCAATATTTAGTTTTCCTTAGAATTGCCATAGTTTTGCACAGAGACTGCACCATTATACGTTCCCACCAATAGTGAGTAAATGTTTCAATTTCTCTACATCCTCTCAAACATTTGTTGTTTTCTGTTTGTTTAATAGCAGCCATTTTTATAGGTGTGAGATCATGTCTCATTGTCGTCTTGAATTGCATTTCCCTTACAGCTAATGAAAATGAGCATATCTTCATGTGCTTTTTAGCCATTTGTATTTGTTCTTCAGAAAAGTGCCTATTTGCATCTTCTGCCCATTTTATAATTGGGTTGTTTGTTCTTTTGTTGTTCAATGTTCACAGGGTATCAAGCCTTTATCTGATATGTGGTTTCCAAATATTTTCTTCTATTGAGTTCCCTGCCTCTTAACCTTGTTGACAAAGTCCTTTGAGGCACAGAAGCTCTTGATCTTAAGGAGTTTCCATTTATCTATTTTTTTCTTTTGCTGCTTGTGCTTAGGTTTAAAGTCTAAAAAGCTACCTCTTATTACTAGATCTTGAAGATGTTTCCCTACATTTTCTTCTAGAAGTTTTAGATACTGGCTCTTACATTTAGGTCTTTAATCAATTTTGAATTAATTTTTATATAGGTTGTAAGGTAAGGGTTCTATTTCATTCTTTTGGCTATTGATATTCCATTCTCCCCTGCCCGTTTATTGAAAAGCCTATTCTGTTCCAGTTCAGTGGATTTGGGGCCTTATCAAAGATCAATTGTCCATAGATTTGATGGTCATTCCCAGCACCCTGTATTCATTTCATTGGTCAATACTTCTATATTTGTGCGAGTACCACACTCTTTTGACCACTGTGGCTTTATGGTAAGCTTTCAGGTCAAAAAGTACTAATCTTCCTACTTTGTTCTTCCTCTTTAGGATATTATACAGTTGAAAATGTTATGTACCCCAGAAAAGTCGTATTTCCTTCCTTAAAATCCAGTCTTGTGCAGGCAGATTTATTGTTTAGTGTCGAAACTTTGATTGGATTGTTTACATGGTGGTGTGACACACACAGCTGTGGGCATGAACTTTTGATTAGATCACTTTCATGGATCCAATTTCAGTTGTGGCCTTTTGATCAGATAGAAATGTAACTCCACCCATTCAAAGTGGGTCTTGATTAGTTAACTAGAGTCCTTTAAAAGAGGAAACATTTTGGAGAAACCTCAGATGCAGAGGCTTGGAATACATTTGCTTCAGAGCCAACAGAGGTGCAGACATTTGGAGATGCTTGGAGTGATGAAGTGAGAACAGAAGCACAGAAACAGACATCTGGAGGTACAGAGCCCAGCAGACATCACCGTGTGTCTTTCAGTGAGATGCTAAGCAAACCAGAATCCGAGTTGTGTCCTGGAGGAGCTAAGTGAAGGCCCACAGATGCTTAGAGAGGAAAGCACTGCCTTCAGAAGCTGGAAGCAACAGAACAGGGACACGGCCCAGAAGATGCCAGCCACGTGCCTTCTCATGTGCAGACATCGGTCTTTCTTGAGTCAGGGTATCTTTATCTGCTTGTCTTAGTTTGGACATTTTATGGGCTTAGAATTGTAAACTTATAACTTAATAAATTCCCTTCTTAAAAGCCATTCCATTTCTTATATATTGTGTTCTGGCAGTTTTCACAAACTAATACAGACATCTTTAGCTATTTGGGTCTCCTTCCCTTCTAAATAAATGTGATAACTTACTTTTCCTAGTCTTCAGAGTAGTTTGTTGGGATTTTGACTAGTATTGCATTGCAACTGTAGACCAATTTGGGTATAAGTGACATCTTAATGACATTCAGCCTTCCTATTCATGAACATTCCATTTATTTAGATTATTTTGTATTTCTTTTAGCAATGTTTTATAGTTCTCTGTGTACAAGTCCTTGACAACCCTCGGTAGGCTTATTCCTAGATATACCTTATTCTTTTGGCCACTATTTTCAGTGGAGTTTTTACCTTAAAGTGTTTTTATCAGGAAATGATGCTGAATTTTGTTGAAGGCTTACTCAGCATCAATCAGTATAATCATGTGATTTTTCCCTTTTGATTTGTTAATGTGCTGTATTATGTTGATTAATGTCCTTGTGTTGAGCCACCCTTGCATTTCTGGTATAAACCCCACTTGATTGTGCTATATAATTCTTTTAATGTATTGTTGGATTTGATTTGCTAGTATTTGGTTCAGAATTTTTTGCATTTATGCTCATTAGGGAGATTGGTCTATAATTTTCCTTTCTTGTAGTGTCTTTATCCAGTTTTGGTATTAGAGTGATGTTAGGTTCATAAAAGAAGTTAGGTAGCATTCCTTTTTCCTCACATTTTTGGAAGAGTTTGAGCAGGATCAGTGTTAGTTCTTTTTCAAATATTTGATAAAATTCCCCTGTGAAGCTGTCTGGTCTTGGGCTTTTCTTTGTTGGACGATTTTTGATAACTGATTTAATCTCTTTATTTATAATTGATGTGTTGAGATCATCAGTTTCTTTTGAGTCAGTATAGGTAGTTCATGTGCATCTCAAAATTTGTCCATTTCACCTAAGTTGTCTAGTTTGTTGGCATATGGGGTTGTTCATAGTATCCTCTTAAGATTTTTAAAAATTTCTTCAGATCCATTTTAATGACCCTCCTCTCATTTCTGATTTTGTTTATTTGCATCCTCTCTCTTTTTCTCTTTGTCATTCTAGCTAGGTGTCCATCAGTTTCATTGATTTTCTCAAAGAAACAACTTGATTTTGTGGATTGTTTCTTTTTGTTGTTGTTCTCCAATTAA